>PISW01008652.1:40478-71130 GCA_004023785.1 Mungos mungo | reverse complement strand
TCAGGGGGAGGGGGTGTCTAGAGTCTAGAACCACAGGGGAGAGGGGGTCAGGTTCTGGAACCACAGAGGGAGGGGGTCCAGGGTCTCGAAACCCAGGATGGTGGGGAGGGGTCCAGGGTCAGGAAGCGCTGGAGGGGGTGGGGGTCCAGGGTCTCAAAACCCCGGGACGGTGGGGAGGGGTCCGGGGTCAGGAAGCGCTGGAGGGGGAGGCACCGGAGGTCAGTGCCGGGCCGGGGTCTCCGTGCGCCCAGGCCAGGCCTGCAATCACCATCACGGTCTGCGCGGTAATGGACTCGGCGCCAGCGCATCCAGAACAGGGTTCCGTGTAAAACGAATCAGACAGTCACCACTCCTCGTCGCCTTCGTGACGGAATTTCTCCCAGCACAACCTCGTCCTTACTGCTCTCATCTCGGGAGGGCCTGGTCTGCGCCCCCCTCCCAGGCTCGCCGCCCGTCCCCTTGCTCCGCGGGCAGCGCCACCCAGAGGAGGCGGCCGTGTGTCTCAGCGTCCGCGCCTCCGGGGTCTGTTACGTTTGCTCCAGCAGCGGTTCCTTCGGCGCCCCTCCCCCCGCCCAGCCGCTGTCACCACGGTCCCAACGGCCCCTCGGCCCGTGAGGCTCCCGCCAAGCTCCCGCTCTCTCGCTACCCTTCCTGGAAGCCAGGCGACCGTAACCTGGGGGGGCGCAGTCCCTGAGCAGCTGTGGGCCCCACACAGCCCTGTGGGGTGCAGGTGGCCGCTCCAGCAGGAGCCCTGGGGGCTCTCCTCCTCGCCCCCACCCCCGACGACGCCCCCGACGCCCACGCTTTCCCTTCTTGGGTGACGGCTCCCCGCGAACCTGGGGCCCACGGCACTGCCGCCTCCAGGTGGGGACTGTGACCCTCCCCCACGCCTACTGCCCCATTTTGCCGAGAACCAACCCTCCTGAGGGGACCCCGCAGCCCTCGGGCCACGTGCCCCCCCCACAGCTGGGTGCCACCCCGCCCTCCCGTCTCCTACTTCTTTCTCTGTAACCCACACCCCTGTGCCCTGTGCACAACCCGCCTCATTTACTGAGGACGCAAGCGACAGGACTTTATTCATTTTGTTCACTGTTGGGTCCGAGTGTGTCAGAACACGGACGTTTCTGGCAGACGGCGCGGGGCGTCCTGCCCAGGGTCCCTCTTCCTGGCTTCCTCTGCTGTGCGGAGGTCACAGGGCCACCCTGGGGGCAGGCCTCCAGCCTGGCAGAGCTCACGGGGTGGCCCACAGAGCCAGCACATCACCGCGGAGCGCCGGCAGACGGCTCCTGCGGCCCAGTGTCCTTCCACGTTCCTGTGACTGAGTTTTCTTCCAAAGACCACGAAGATGCTCCTGTGCACGTGCGTCTGACTCCCGCGGACGAAGCCCGCCAGTCGGGATGCAGCGTTCCGACACCGCGGGTCAGGACCCGCGTCCCCGCCTGGGCCAGCGCTCCCGCGGGTGCACCGGTAACCCAGGAGTGCGGTCGGCCGGCCCGAGCGCGCCTCCCTAGGAGACGCAGCTGGAGCGTGGCTTAACGGCTGAGCCCACGTCGCAGAGAAGGAGGCGTCACGGGGGTCTGGCCGCTCTGAGGGCGTGGCCGTGGAGGCCACCCTGTCACCCCTCCCCCACCTGCCTGACCCTGCGGGGGCCGCTCCCTCTTTTCCGGAAGAGGCCCCGCATCTCTGACCCCAGGGGGCTGGGACGGAGACCTGCGGGCTGCAGCCCTTCCTCCCTCGCCCCGAAGACGTGGGCACAGGGCCCCGGCCTGGCCCGTGGGCGCGGTTTCTGCCCTACATTTACGATGAGCGCCAGGCTCTGCAGGAACGCTTCCCTCCTTCCCGGCCGCAGTCCCTCTTGAGAGCCGCACCCCAACAGCACCAGGACGTCAGGACTGCCGGTGCTCGGTGCTCGGGGGCGGCGGGAGCTCCGGGCCCAGGCTCGGGTGCCCGCCTCACGCTCCGACTTCCACACTTACTGTCCCTGCACCGAGCCCCCGACTCTTTCTCTGGGCCCCGTGCGTCCGTGGGGTCCCTGCGCTGTCCTCTGGGAGCGTGGCACGCTGGGCTTCGTTATGGGGGGATTTACTCCTGGGCGCAGGCGCGCTGGGTGCGGCAGGTCCACATGGGCCACTCCGGCCCCGGAGCTTTCCGTGGATCTCGTCCGGAAAGAGAACCGTGAATGCAGCACACGCTCGTCCCCGAAAACGCTTCCCAGCCAGCTCCCCGCCGCCACGGAGCCCCGAGCAGTGGCACTTCCGTCCCTCGGCCTTCGAGCGTGAGGCGCGTGAGCCACGGGAGCCACCCACCAGGCCTGTGAAAGGCGTCCGTTCAGCTGGGGACAATGGAGGAGAGACCAAAGGCTACAGTCCTCATCAAAGGGGGGGGGCCTGCAGAGATCACAGGAGGGGGCCTGTCGGCAGGCCCTCAGCCCTGCAATTCACTCCATTCACCTGCAAATGAAGTGCGTCAGGGTGTGTGTGCAGCACATGCCTGCTGCCCGGGAAGGCCTGCTCCCACGGACACGGACCGAAACCACCCTGTAATTATGACCTTTCCGGAAAGCTCCAGGAAGCCCGGTGGGCAAGGGGTGCTGAAGGAGGAGGAGCTGGCTTTCGCTCCTTTCTTTAGGTTCGGGTGGTGGAGGCCCTCCCTGAGGAGGTGGCCTGGAGCAGGAAAAGGCGGTCCACCAGGGGCAGCAAGTGCCAAAGGGCCCGAGGCCATTAGGTCTGAGGGTCAGTGAGGCTAGAGACCCCCAGGGGAGGAGACGTGCCAGCCTGGAAGGTCCAAGAGGGCTGCCCTGCCCTGGCCCCACGCCTGCTGTGGCCTGGGGACAGGGCTCATCATCTCCGCACCAGGCCTGGGCTGTTGGGTGTTGAAAATTCCAGATATATTCACAGTGGTTGGTTGACTTTTGAGACAAACAGAGTGCCCTGGGACCCTGGCCCTGCACTGAGTGGCCCCAAGGCTTGGCAGACTCAGGACGGCCCCCACCTGAGACCGGAGCCTGCACGGGGCGCCCCCACCTGAGACCGGAGCCTGACAAGAGCGCCCTCACCTGGAGACTAGAGCCTGCACGGGGCGCCCCCACCTGGGAGACAGGAGCCTGCACGGGGCGCCCCCACCTGGGAGACAGAAGCCTGCACGGGGCGCCCCCACCTGAGAGACAGAAGCCTGCACGGAGCGCCCCCACCTGAGACCAGAGCCTGACAGAGCGCCCTCACCTGGAGACTAGAGCCTGCACGGGGCGCCCCCACCTGGGAGACAGGAGCCTGCACGGGGCGTCCCTCCTTTTCTTTCCGAATCCCTTGAACTTGTTCTTCCCTGGAACCACGGGCAGGTTCGGTCACTTCACGCTCAGGTCGCTGCCCCATCCTGCTGGCCCATCCCCATGCACCCCTCCCTCCCCCGGAGCCCTGAGCATTTCCACACCTGTCCTGCCCTGGGTCCCCATGTCCTCGAGCCCCGGTGTCCTGGCGTCCCTACCGCAGGACACCCTCGTGCCTCACCACAGGGAGCATCTTCCCGCCACCTTGTGTGGCAACCTGACTCATGACCCCAGGACCTGACAATGGCCGTCCTGTCTCTGGTCCCCAGGCCGAGGGAAGACACGCAGAGATGCTTTGCGGTGGGGCAGCCGCCACCGGGAAACCTCCCGAGGGTGCATGGCTGGCCGAGGGGCCGGAAGGAAGGCTGCTGGGCTCCCGGGGCCTTGCCGTCCCCACGCCTCGCTGGGCCGCAAGGACCCGGTGCTCAGAAGGAAAGGACTCTATGTGTGGCGCAACCCAGGCGGTGACCAGGCTTTCCCTGCCAGGTGACGACTCGGCACCCACGCCCCTGAAGAGGGCTCCCTTCCCCTCTGCCAGGTTCCAGAAGATTCTACAATCCCCCGTCCCTCCCAGCACCGAGTGGTCGTCGCCGCGGGCAGCTCTCACGCAGCGGGAGGCAGTCAGTGGAACGTGCCGTCTGCTCTCTCCTCTGGAGCAGACACTCTCGGAGCGATAAATCCCGCAGATTTGGAGAGCAGTCCGCACTGACGCCGAGCGACATGGTGTCCGGGGGCCCGGGACGCCGGCCCCCCATCGCCCCGATGTCGCCGAGGAAGGAGGTCCCCGTGAGGCTGTCCCTCCCCAATGCCCGTGGTGCCGGCTGCTGGTCAGGGTGTGAGGTCCATGTTCTCACCACTCTGGGCTGGCGTGGGCGCCCCACGGCACCCCCCAGCAGTGTGGTGTCCGCCTCGGGGCTCCTGGGTGTGGAGGACGCCCCAGCGTGGCTGCCTGGGCGCGGATGGGGTCCCCCTGCCTTTCCGGAAGGTGGGACCCAGCTCCGCTCTCGGAAACACAGCACCACAGCCGGGGGAGCCGCCTCTGGGGTCAGCTCTCCCACCGCGAGGGCGAGAGGGGACTGATGGTCAGGCAGAGCCCCCAGGGTCTCACGGCCACCTCTGCCCTGCGGCCTCCCTGTGGTGGCACGAGGTCTGTGGCTCATGTGGCCCTGCCCGCGTCACAGACGGCGGGAGGCTGGGGGCAGGAAACGTCCCCGCCCAGCGGGACCCCGGCTCCGCCCTGCCAGCTCCCGGGGCTGTGACCTGGGCGGGAGCCTGGGCCCCTCGGCACGACCTCCTCATGTGACAGCGACACACACCTGGGGATGCTGGTGAGGTAGGTCATGACATTCTGGAACTCCCTGTCGGGGACGTCGCTGAAGGCCGGGTAGTCCGGGAAGGTGATGACGGGGTTGCCGTCCTGCCCGCGGCCACCTGGGGAGAGAGCAGGGGGCTGAGCCGGATCCCCACGGTGGGTCTTCTGCTAGGAAAGGAGCGCTAGCTACTCAGGGCGTGCAGGGGACCATGACGGGGGAGGCCATCTGGTCCGGACAGGGGCGCCTGTGCAGCTGCGAGGATGGCCACAGCCGGTGCCGTCACGCCCCGAGAACCCAGGACGCGCCGGCACCGTCCAGCGGCTGGGCTCGAGCGGGGGCACGACCCGGACCTGAGGGACACAGGCGTCCCAGGACAGGCCGGGGGACAGAGCCAGCCCCTCGCCCTGTCGGCTGCGCTCCGGAGCCTCCCCCGCAGAGGCGAGGTGTGCGGGGCTGGGGTCCCAGCCCCGGGCCCTGCGAGGACGAGCAGCTGCGCCCTTTCCTGCTGCTCCTGCCGAGGGGACGTGCTGGAGACGCAGGCAGGAGCCTTGGGCTGCGTCCCTCTCAGGACTGACCCCCGGCCGGCCCCTCCTCCATCCCCTGGCCGTGCCCTATGCCTTGCCCCCAGGTCCCAGCACAGCCCAGCTCTGCCGCAGCCCCCCTCCCCCAGCCTGGTGCTCACCAGACAGATAAGCAAAGCGCTTCTTCAGCTGGTCCTGGATGTCGGCAGCACAGAGCGGGGTGATGTCCTGGTGCATGATTTCATCTGCAGGGAGAGCAGAGGGACACCCCGGTCATTTGGTGCAAACTGTCTCGTGCGGCCGCACGCATCAGCCAACCCCTAAGGGGACCAGCGGTGATGTGCTCAGAAAAAGGGATTTCAGTTTCCAGTGCGCAGAGACCTTTGTCTCTGGTGCACAGAGAGCTGTGTTCATCAATATTTAAGGCGAGCTGTGTGTCAGAGGCACAGAGGAGGCGGGAGGGAGCAGGAGGGGGGAGGGACACGCAGGCGGAAGGGCTCCTGGACGCGGGGGCTGGGAGGGGGCACCCACCCAGCACCTGCTCTGGTCTGCTGGCCCCCACCCCCCATCTGGCAGTGGCCCGGGCATCCCCGCGGCCACTGCACCCCACGCACAGGTCAGCAAGGACACCGGGCCACACGCATGCAGAGGTGTGCCCCGCCTGCCCCATGCAGACCCGGGAGGGCACCCCGCCAGGCCCCTGAGCCGAACACTGACGGGAAAGGCGGCCTCGTGTGCAGGCTGCGAGTTCTGGATCGGGGTCTGGGGCAAACTGGGAGCGCTGCAGCCATGCCCTGGAGGCGCTGCCAGGAAGCAAGCCGGTCTGGGGACACCCTGGGCGCCCGGCGTCGGGCTGCGTGTGTCACTGCGGAGCGCGTGAAGCCGCCGGCGGCCCCCGCCCTGGTGTCTGCGGGCTCCTGCCTTTCCGGTCAGCGCCACGCTGGCGCTCAGGTGCCTCGCAGCCAGACCCCGGCCGCGCGCCAGAGTCTGCACTGTGAGACATTTACACGATTTCTCAGAAGAGAGTCCGGACCCGGGCTGACAACTTGCAGACTCCCAGACGCCGTGTGAGACCCGGGCCGCAAGAGCCCGGAGATGCGGGTCAGGGAGCACGGCCAGCCCGGAGACCCCAGGGGGGCTGCCAGGCGCTGCCTGCGCGGAGCAGCCTCCCCCGGGCTCCTCCTGGCGTGCGAACGAGCGGGTGTAAACAGGTGACACAACCAGGCACGCGGGCGGGCCGGCCACCGGGGTCACGCCTGCAGCCGCCACCCACTGAGCGCCCTGCCCTTCGACCCTGCCCGCCCCGCAGAACGGCGGTGGTGGCGTCAGGAAGTGACAGCAGCCAGTGCTCTGAAGGTGGGGACCTGCCACCGTGTCCCCTACCGGGAGGCCGCCGCCCACGGGCAGCGCGAGGTCTCAGCAACGGCTCTCCTTCCTGTGGGGACACGCTCCAGGGGAGCGCAGGTGTTCTCCTGAATCCCCGGCAGGGCGAGCGAGGGGCAGGGGCCGGGCCGCACTTCCCTCCGCGCGGCAGGAAGGGGTCCCTGCACGGTCAGCGCCAAGCCTGTGCCGCCGGTGCAACCCCAGGGCCGCAGACCACGGAGGCGGGGTCTCCGGAAGTCTGCGGAATCCCGGGGCGGCGTAAAACAGCGCGGACACCGAGCTGGCACGCCCCTTAATGGGGACCGAGCGCCCGCGAGGAGCACAGGCAGCGCCTGGACAGTTCCCTGGACCCCGTCGCCACCCTGACCCCACCGCCACCCCGACCTCTCCACTCCCGTCAGACTCCCTCAGCCCACGAGGAAAGAAAACCTTGAGCATCCGGGCCCCTGACGGACACGAATTCTTGACTGGGTCCGCCTAGCAAGCCTTCCAGCCCACCTCCTCTCCAAGTGCCCAGGGTCCTGAGCTCAGTCCTGAGCCCGGC
The DNA here is from genome assembly GCA_004023785.1 of Mungos mungo. Lineage (NCBI taxonomy): Eukaryota > Metazoa > Chordata > Mammalia > Carnivora > Herpestidae > Mungos > Mungos mungo. Next base: position 64,044 of record PISW01008652.1, on the reverse strand, counting down.
CCACCCTGACGGTGCAGGGCCTTCCCACGTGCTAGAGTCAGGGCTGCTACTGTTGACCGTTCCCGTACTTTCCGTGACAGAGGGACAGTCCTGCTGGCTGGGTCCATGTCAGAGTGAGCTTGGTTCCTTGACAGATGTCTCTGGGCCTAGTCACCCACCCTCCTCCGTGGGCACTGGCCACTCTCATGTTCCCAGAGCTCCTCCAATGGATGGACCAAGGTCCTTCAGGCCCCAGGGCCTTTGCACAAGCAGCTCCCTATAACGCTTCTCCCATGTCAGCTGGCCAGTCCAGTCTTATTCATTCCCGGCCAAGACGTCTCCTCTTCAAGGGGGCCTTTCTCCACCTCCTGGCCTGGGCCTCACAGCATCCTGCACATGGGCCGAGAGCCTGCAGGCCCACCGCACAGGCCCAGAACCCGGCCCAGCGGCCCCCGTGACAGGGGCACGAGGAACTGTGTGGGACCGAGGAAGCAGGGGCGCATGAGAGGGTGACGTCACAGGCTGGCACAGAGTTCCCGGAGCCCGTGGACTGCTGACTCCATGCGAGGCCTCCTGCAGCCGAGCTGGGGACCCACGCGGGGGAGGGGGAGGGGCAGAATGCGTGCTGGGCAAAGGCCCTGTTTCGGGTTGGACGGTGGGGGTGTTCTGTAGCCCGTGCTGGGAACAGCACCGAGTCCGTGCAAACGGACTCCATCTCAGGTCACCACGGCTTACGTGGTCACTGGCCAGCCCTCGTGAAGCTGGAGCTGAGTAAGGACCAAGGCAGCAGCTCTGTCGCGGTCACCTGGCGGCTTCGTCGAGCCCATGGGCACCCCTCCCCCTGCGAAGGGCGGGCCCCGCCCACCCCCCTCCTCACTTAGATGGGGAGGGGCTGCGGTTTGTGGCGGAGGACACGGGGCCACCGGTCCAGCAGGAAATGGGGGAGCCCGCGGGAGAAGGGGCAAGCCTCCGCAGCCAGAAGTCCGGACAGGAAGGGGGTCGCCCAGCCCGCGGCTCAACCGAGGGGTCATGCGAGGCCGCTCCCGCACAGAACCGCTCTGTGTGAGCACAATGCCTGACAGATGACCAGCGCTGCCGGCAGTCCTGTCTGGGTCAGACATGGAAGGAGGGCCCCGGGCGATGAGGGTCACTGGGCCTCGTCTGACGGAGGTTAATGAGGGGCGCGGGCACCGAGAGGGCAGCCCTTCCTGCCGGGCCCCCGTGGGGCTGGGCTGGGGTGCAGCGCGAATCTGGGATCCCATCTAGGACGGCAGCGCCCAGCACGCGGCTGGGGGCGCCCGGCCCACTCAGCGCTCGGCTCACGACGTTCAGCCGCCCCGGGCCCCGCTCAGCCCCAGACAAGGACCAAGGGGAGAGGCCCCAACCCCCGCCACCTGCTTGCACGGAGCCGCCGAGCCCGGCCCCTCGGGGCTGCAGGCACAGGGCAGGGGTGCTGAGTGTTCCTCCACTCTTTCTTCCCGACGCGGTGAGCGTGCCCTGCGGAGTCCCCTCCTCCTGCGAAGGGACTTGAGGACCTGCTTTAGTTGAGGACAATTTCCTAACGGAGGCCGGGCCGCATCTGGCTGTGCCCGTCCACTCGAAGGGGCGTCGAGCCTCGGCTTCCCACAGCATTGGCCTCCTGTGGCCGTGACAAGGGCCTGCGGTGGGTGCAGAGTTCAGTGGCGGCGACTGTCCCAGGTTAGGGAGCCGTGGCGCACGGGGAGAAGCTTCGAATTTGGGTTCAGAGGCTGGTCCCTGCTGCTTCCTGGGGAGCTTGGGCCCCGCTCAAAGGGAGACAGGCACGTCGTGGGGGCCAGCAGAGGCCCTCGGCCGCGTCTGTATCTGCCTGAAAGTCCCCACCCGAAGGCTTTCGTTTGCTTTCCACCAAAACGCAACTGTGAGGTCTTCCCCGTGTCCACAGTGGAGTGGCACATGGGTCATTTCAGTAGCACGCGTGGGCGGGATTCCGACGTCACGGAGCCTATCCAGCAAGCTCCAAGCCAAGGGCAAAGTGCATGCGGACGGAGCAAGGAGAGAGGAGGCCACGTGCGGGTCAACCCGGACTGAGCGGGGAGGACACTGGGGGGCAGATGAGCCCTCAGAGCTCACGGGGCAGGGCCGGGCCCGCTGGGGCTGGGGGCTCTGTGATTTGGGGTCTACATGGGCTGTGTGGCCGGCTCCCGCGACAGGCACGACGGTGTCACGTCACGTGGCGAACATTCTCTCTGACTTCCTCGTCTCAGGAAGCAAATCCTTACACGTTTTTAAATAAAATGCTGCTCGGCCTTGGCGGTCAGGGAGACGCGAGTCCTCAGGCACGGAGCGGGGCCGTCGCGTCTGCCCCCCCCACCCCGAGTGCTGCCCCAGGCCCGTGCCCAGTCCGGAGCCTCTGGGGCCACGGGGACACCGTATGCAGGTGAAGACAAGACACGCACCTTCCCGGCCCGCGTCCCTTGCCTGCTGGGCAGACAGCACCCGGGGGCCTCACGACGGGCACGCAGAACCGACAGCAGCCTCTCCCGGATGCACCGCATTCCCATCCCGCCCCATGCCAGCCACAGCCCTCTAGGGGGTTTCGGAGCCGGGGCAGGGGCCGCGAGGCCACCCCTGGGAGACGCTTACTGAAGTCACACCTGTTCTCAGTTCGACGGCCAGCAGGTCAGAGGCTGTGCTGTCGGTGACACACTTAAGCACAGCGGGCGGGCGTGTCTGTTTCCCGAGAGGGGTCAGCCAGGCTGGGGCCGCGCCCTCCCGCCCCGCAGAGGGTCCCCGGCGTGTGCAGGCTTCGGGCAGCCACGCAGCTGCTGAAGAGACAGCTCTTGGAACTCCGTCCCGTAGGAGGTTAGCGGCGTCACCTCTGCCCCGCCTCCTGCCCGCCGCCGGGCCACGGAGACGCCACACACTCGTCTCTGCCAAGGGCGGCGACCTGGCCCCGATGAGCCTCAGGGTCCTACTGACCGCAGGCCCCAGGCAGCTCGAGGGGCGCGCAGAGCGGGCACACCGCGCTCCGCCCTGGCCCTTGGCCAGCCTGGCTCCCCCTGGAGGGTGTCTGGGGTCAGAGCCCCAGGGGGTCATCTCTGCACACCTCGAGGGTTGGGGACAGCAGTGCCACCCTCCACCCGGAATGGACCCCAGACTCTCGGGTGCTGGGCAGGTGGGTGTGCGGCCTGCGTGCAGCTCCCGCCGAGTAGAGGGGAGGCAATGGCCGGGAAGACCCCAGGCCTGTCAAAGCCAAGACATGGTTGTCTTGAGTCGAAATTCTGACTCGAGCCCCTGCTGAGCTGGGGCCCAGGCTAGGTAAAAGCCCCCCGCAGACCCAAGGCCTTCAATTGGTTAAGAAGTGAGTGTTTCTTGAATGTCTACACGATGACCGGTTAGACGCCTAAGAATTCCTTAAACGCGCCGGTGGGCCAGCACAGCTCAGTGGCCTTCCAGGTGCCCCCCAGAGAGCGAAGCTTTAGTTGTAGAAACAGCGTCTGTCACCCCAAGGGGTGAAAGTAGTATCATCCCATTTGTTGGATGAGCAAACTAAGGCACAGAGAGATCAAGTCACTTGCCTGAGGCTGCCCAGCAGGACTTCGTGGATTCCAGGGGCAGAAGCTCAAAGGAGGTGCAGGGGTGCAGCCCGTCTGAGGCTTGTCGTGGGGCGGGGGGCTTCCAGGGATGGGGTTAGTAAGTGGAGGCGCTGCTGGGGGCGCCTGGCCGGTGAGCCGGGACTAAGGGCTCAAAGGAGCAGCAGCAGGAGGGGGTGGCCCTCTCGGTGGGCCTGGGCCACGGCGACAGCGGGCGGACGGGTCCTCACCCGGGCGTGCCTCTGTGGGTCCCTCCCCCTGGCGGCGGTGATCGGAGAAACGCCCGTTCCCCGAGGCTTGAGGATCACCCCGTCGCTCCGCATCCACCTTCCTTACAGTCTGAGCGGAATTCTGACTCGAGGCGGCCACACGGGGTGTGGAGCTGCTGGCGCCCCCCTGCGGCCCGCGGCCTGAGCCCCCCTTCCCGGGCGGGGGTCCCCGGTCCGGGCAGAGGCGGGCACCGGGGCCCCAGGCGCTCCTTCTCCTCCTCCTCCTCCTCCTCCCGGTGTTGGTCGGCCTGCACGGCCTGGGTAACGGTGGCGCCCGCTCCGGGTGCCAGGCGCCTGGCGGGCAGTGGGTATTTGGTTGTCCCCAACGCCCTGGGTCCTGGCCGGCGAGGGGACGGGCCGCGTGGACCGCACAGTTCTCTCTCAGGGCTTTCTACTCGGCTGCCGTCACCCACAAGAACAGCATAAGCACGGGAGACGCCGTTCATTTCCACGCGGAAGAGGACACGGCTGGCCGCGGCCACCGCGCTGGCGCCTGGAGCCGCCGAGGCTCCTCGTGGAAACGCGCGACTCTGTGTAGCCGAGCCTTGTGCACACGCGCACACGTGCACGCGCACGCACAGACGGGACGGCGCCAGGGCACTCTGCTCCCCGCGGAGACCAGGAAACGCCTCGAGTCGACCCTGAACGTTGGCTCCAGGCCTTGTTTCAGCTCTAGATCTGGAAACCGAACCCCGTTAGAGGAGAGAATTCCTAATATGCCTCCGACCCCACATCCGGAAGACAAGGACCCAAGCGCCCCACAGGCAGCCCTGCGTCCGGGTCGCACACCGGCCCCTGCTCTCTCCACGTCCTCGCTCAGCCCTGGAGGCTGTTTTTGGGGGACGGGGCCAGCCCGTGAAAGGCCTCCCGCGGCCTCTGGGGGGAGTCCAGGCCCCCCAAGCACAGCAAAGCCCAGCGCCACATGCTCTCCCTGCATGTGGGAGAGAACCGCCTCCGGCCGTTCTGGACCATCCTAGACCATTCCAGAACATTCCTTAGGCTTGCCCTGCTGGCCGGGAAAGTCCCTGTGTGAGTAAGAAACATCATCACACGCTTGGTGCGCGTGGGTGCTCCCTCTTCTGGGTGGGCACTGGCCCCACGCTGGTGAGGCCACAGGGGACCAGAGGAGAAAGGTCCCGGCCACAGCATCAACCCCAGCTCTGCGTGGTTCGGTTCCACACTTGACTAGAAGGCGCCAGAGCCTGGAGTGCATCTGGATGAAGGCAGGGAGCAGCTGTGCCGTGTGGGGACAGAACGGAGTCTGCGCTCAGGGTGAGTGTGGCCACCGGAGCACGGGGGGCTCTACCTGCGCCTGGGCTCCCTTGACCTCTGCTCCTGTCCCTGCCGAGCCGCTCTGATCTCCTCCCGGCATAGTCCTGTCCTGCACCCCAGACCCCTCGAGCGGGCAGGAAACACAGGAAACGGGAGGCCCTCGTTGGTGAAATGGTAGTGGGGCATCCAGCCCCCCAGGAGGCTCACTCCAGCCTTCCAGGACTGAGTGCGAGGAACACAGGAGGTGGAGGCCAACGCCCAGCCTGCAGCATGACCCAGGCCCTAGGGAGGCCTCTCCGGGGCCAGCGCCACCTCGCCTCCTGCTGGGGGCCCACGATCCAGGCCAGCAGGTGCCTCGCCAGCCAGGACAGGACAGGCAGGGAGGGGGCTGGCCCGCCAGGCAGCTTCCCATGGCTCCGCGGCTGCCTCGAGTGTGCGGTGCGGCTGGACCTTCTCTACCGAAATGCCCCGTTTATCCATCGATCGGGCGTCACGAACACAGCTGGGTGGCACATTGCTGTGCACTCCCTCTCTGGTTTTCAGGCCCACAAAGGTGACCAGAGAAATGGGCACAACACGGAGCCCTGGCAGGTGGACGTCTGTGAGCCGCACCGCCCTGCCCTGGCTACAGCCCCCTTGGCCCCGGGTCTCCCCAGAGGAGCGGACAAGAGGGGTGCACTCCCCACAGGTCGTGGAGCGGGGGTCCTGAGGGCGGGGGCTCAGGGACAGGTGCTGACAGCAGGGGGGCTGGCTCTGACCCGGGAACCGGGAGCCCCTGGAGGACCGAGAAGGCGTCCTGTTGCCACAGACAAGGCCTCCATCACACCCGCACCGCGGCGTCCCCACGAGGCCCCCCCCCCATCCTGCCTGAGTGCTGGCCTGGGTGCCTTCACGCGTTCAAGCCCCCACGCGTCCCAGAGCTCCCTGCAGCCCCCGGCGTCCGCACCCCTGCGCGCATGCGGCGCCCGCCGCACACCACCATCCGAAGGAGAACGGAGTGCAGCCAGGAGCTCCCTCTCAACTTCGCTGAATTTGAAACCCCTGTGAATCCAGGAGTCGCACAGGGGGGGCCCGCGCTGCCCCCTGGCCCTACGGCAAAGCGTGCGCCTGCGTGGGTTTGGAACCAGCGATGGGACCCGGAACCTTCACAGAGTCCGCGCCCCGTAAGGCTGGGAACCAGGCGGGAGGCTGTCCTCACCCGTAAGCAGGGGCAGGAGCGTGGGCTCACCGCTGGTCCCATGCTGCTGCCGTGTGGCCAGGGTGAGGCCAGCCAAGGGTCCCCCCCAACTCCACCTCCCCGATGAGCCTCAGGACAAGAGTGTCCTTAGGGGAGGTTACAGGGCCTTCCGGCCACGCTCCATGGGCAGATCAGAAGCCTTATGGGGACATAGTTGGCACCAGACAGATTTTTAAGGCACGAAAGAGGGAGGAAGCCGTAGCACAGAGAGCACTGTGTGCTCATGAAGCCGCTGCATCCCCCACAAGTGCCACAGTGAAGCCCCAGGCGAAACCAGGAGCCCGTCAGGAGCTGGTCCCCACCCGCACGGTGCATGGCCAGGCCCAGGGGACCGCAGAGCAGGGAAGACCGGGGCCTCTCGGGCTCGCCTACAGATGCCCCGGGGAAGCCGCACCAGACACGCCCGCGTGGCCCAGGGAGGAGGCCTCGTGGCCACACGGGGGTCTCAGTGTATCATACGCCACCACCCAGTCTTCAGGGTCCAGGGCAGGCTGATGGGGTTAGGGAGGTTCACAAGATCTGCCAGGCATCAGCCAAGCTGGCCCAAAGCAGGGCTGGGGACCTGGGGGGGGCAGGTGCCATGGAGGGGGAGCCCCTCCCAGAGCTCGCTGACGGCCACCCTGTGAGCTCCTGCCCCGGAGGCGAGGACCCTCCCTGGCGCCTGGGCACAAGATCTCGTGGGGCCTGTCATTCTTACTAATGTTCTTGCGAGTGCACGTCCCCTGCTGGGCCAGGACTGCACGAAGTCCTCAGAGGAATCCCACGTGAGGCCTGGACGGGGCCCCGGGGCGGGGGGCTGGGATGATGACATCGAGGACAGACCCAGCGCTCGGGGCCCCAGGAACCCTGAGCCCAGAGAGCTTCTGGAACAGTGCTCGGCCCAGCCCCCGGGAGAGAGGTGTTCTGCGGACCAGCCTCAGGCCAAGCAGGCCGATGCCTGAGGACCGGAGCCAGCGCCCAGGGCTGGGGAAGACGGGAGGGGAGGGGCGGAGGGAGCGGCACCACCCCACACCTGCCCAACAAGCAGGCGCTCACGTCTGTGGGGTCAGACCGCTGTCTCCCCCTCATTAGAAGCCTCGACTTCGGGTCACAGCCCCAGGGCAGCGTGTGTGACTGGCCGCCAGCCCCCCTCAGTCTGGCTTTGGGCTGAGCCTCCCACAGAGCCTGGCCTGGCCCTCCCCAATCCCACGCCCACTTTCTAAGTACCACGAATTCCATAAATCTAAAAGCAAATAGGACGTTGTGTTACCCTTCATGCAGACACATCTTCAACAAACAAGAGTGGGCGGGGCAGGACTGGCGGCGGGCACGGGAGGGCGCACGTCTCTTGTCCCTGGGCCCCGCCAGGATGGCCTCTCTCCAGGAGGACCAGCAGAGCAGGGCACTGTGCTCCAGATGCTGGCCGGCCGGGAGCCCCCCACCTGCTGGGCACACACGCGGGACAGCCTCGGAGAGGCAGGGGTGGAGACGGGGACAGAGGGGTGGGGGCCAGCGGGTGAGATGAAGAGGGAGCTGGCGGGTCAGGCTTTGGCAGGGAGGGGTCACAAACCACTGTCAACCTCGCTGGTGTATGAGGACAGGGCAAGAGGCACTGTCCCCTGGGACACGGACCCACCATGGCCTCCCCTGTGGCCTCCTGCTGACTCGGGGCAGGTACCAGCCTCCACCCGAGCAGGCGTGAGGGAAGATGGGGCATCCCTGCTGGGGACCAGCAGGCGCCCATCAAAGCCAGTGTGCCGTGACCTGGGGCTGGAGGAACACAGCCTCAGGAAGCGTCCCCACAGCAGCCACAGGTGGGGGACCGGCCGCCACGCGCACCAACAGCTGCTTCTTCCTTGAGCAGCTAGCACCTTTGTTTTGGGGAAACAGCCAGAGATGGAGGCTGGGGGCCGGGCAGCCCTCGATCCCACCGGCCCGGCGCCCTGGCGCTCCCGCCCCGCCGCCTGCTCACTAGCGTAGCACGTCAGAGCAGCCCTGAGGATCTGGCGAAAGTTCCAAGAATCGGAACTAGACCCTAGTTAGGGAAACGAGGCCGCGCTGGGGCGGCTCCGGGGACAGAACGCACATCAGGCGCCCCGAGAGCGCTCACGGCCAAGCCACGTCCCCCGCGGCGTCCGCCCAGGCCTGCGGCCTCCTCGCCACACGCTCAGCTCCGGCTCCCGCGTGTTCACGTGAGCCGTGACCCTTCCCGCGCGGCCGCCTGGGCGGTAGGAGCCTGATCCTGGGGCTCAGGGACGTTTGTGGCCTCAGCCACTCACCACACACCCAGGTGTTCGTCATACAGCTGGAAACTTCCCGAGTTCACCGGTTGCCACCGGCAGCCAAGATTTGACTGATTCGTTCCATTTACAGAAACAGCTATGAATTCTTTGTCCCTCTTTGTCAGAACCCGCTTGAAAACGTGCTCATGACAAGTTACTTGAGGACGAGCAGTCCTCCGTCCTCAGGAGAGCAGCAAGGAGGCCCTCCCGCAGGGTCTTTGTTCTCGGGGACCTCGGGCCTCGGCAGGTCTCAGGAGGAGGTGCAACCGGGAAGGACCGGGCAGAGCCAGGGGGCCGCGCACCATCACGGGCTGGGGCCACGGAGGGAGAGCCCTCCAGGGGCGGGGCCCTGCCCCCCCCCAGGCCCTCGGGCTCCCACGGGCGCGTGCACAGGCCTGTCCACGGGAAAGCGCAAACAAAGGAGCCTCGGGACAGTCCCTCCGAGGGACACCCGGCAGGGAGGGAAGTGAAGGAGGGCCCTGGCTGAGGCCCCAAACCCACAGCGGCGCTGACACGCCCCCTCCCCCCGCCCCCCCCCCACGCTCGGCTCCTGCTGCACTGGCTGGCCCCCAGCCTGGACGCCACGCAGCCCCACCCCCCGCACTGCCCCCCACCTCCAAGCGCGGGCTCTGCGGCCCCAGACGCACCTGTGCTGGCCTTCAGGAGGAGCCACCGCCCGGAGATGTCCTGCGACAGCAGGGAGATGCGGCTTAAGGTCATGCTGTCGCCGCCAACGCGCGTCAGGAGGCGGCGGCCTGCCTCCCGGAACGCCTGTCCTGGGCGCACAAAGGAAGGCGGCAAGGCTCCATTTTGGGGCTGCCGGCCGGGCTGCCCCCCAGGGCCTTGGGGCTGGCTCCCCAGCAGCGCGCAGCTCAGCGAGCGCGCAGCTCACTAGATGCGCCCGTGGCCAGGAACTGCCCAGCCCCCTTGGCAACCCTCAGGCGGCCCCAGCTCCCTCCCCGCCGCCCGTCGCACCCTCCCTGCGGGGGCCCCACTCCCGGCAAAGTGGGCCCCCAGCCCTCTGGTGGGGCAGGGTCCGCACCTCCAGGCCCAGGAGGGAGGGGGCGCCGGGGGGGGGGGCGGGGGCACCTCTCCTGCCCGACCCGAGTCTGTCTGTCCTGTCTGTCCTGCTCCTTGGAGAGCGTGTGTGTGCATGATGTTCACGTGTGTGAACGGGTCCTGAGCAGCTGATACGCAGACGCCCCCAGGGGCTAAGAACATGGAAAATGTAACGGGAGGGGGGACCCTTGGGGAGCTCATTAAAATATGGGCTTGGTTCTGGCTGGGGGTGCGCCCAGCCTGGTGCTAACGAGTCCCAGGTGACAGGAGGCGTGTCTGAGGGCCAGGCTGTGGGCAGGAGGAGCCGCGGGGCCGAGTCCACTGCTGGCCCCCACCGAGCCACCCGCCCTGGCCAGCAGGGACTTCACACTGGAGCAGGGCTGGTTTGGGGTCTCCTGATAGGCACTGGCTCAGGGGCCTGTGCAGGGGGTGCCTCCAGGGCTCCAGGGTCACCGTCCCTGCCCTGGCAGCTGCCGGCACCTGCTCCACACCCCCTCCTTCCTGTCACGTGGCCAGGCTGACCTGGTCTCGGCTGCACATTTCCAATCCCTTCTTCCTGACCGCTGCTGCCCAGCCTCCCCCACCGACGCTTAATTCATTGGCCCAGGGACAGGCGGGGACATTCAGGCAGAGCAGGGTGCAAGCCCCTAAGTCCATGGGCTGTGCCTTCAGAGCCTAGCCCACCGGCCTCCGCCGTGGCCAGCCTTGCCGGCCTCACCCCAGCTGGGGTCCCCGCCACAGGGCCAGCTCAGCGCTGGGCAGGTCCAGGCAGGGGTGCCCTGAAGTCCAGCACGCAGGGGGACTGTGCCCAGAAAGTAACTGGCAACCAAACAGGGCTGCTGAGAAAGGAGGTGTCAGACCCAAGGCTCTGCCACCAGGAGGATGCTTCTCCCTCCCGCGCCCCCACTTTCGTGCCACAGCTGGCTCCTGTGGCCTAGGCCTCGGCCTCCGGGCCCACAGCAAGGGCTCAGTGCCGCCAGCAGCCAGCTGTGTCCCCAGGAGGACAGCAGCCTTGGCGGTGTGACCTCGGCCACGGGCCGTCTGCACCACTCCGTCGTCCTGCACCCAGGACGCCTGCCCACGTCCGGCCTGCCGGGCGGACGCTCTCTACAGCATGCCGGGCCCGGGCAAGAGCGGGGTCTTGAACCCAGGGACACGCAGCCATCCCGGGGCCTCGCCTGCCTCCTTTCTCCAGCCTCGTCCGGGACAACGGCTCCCCGAGTCAGCTGAGGTCCAGCCTCGGCTCCTGACCACCGGACTCACAACTGACCACGTCCACGGGCTGCCCTCCAGGCCTGCCGCCACCCTTCTCGTGACATGGGTGTGGCCGCGTGCGTGACGGCACCTGTCTTCCTGGTTCACTGCACGGTGAGCTGCTGCAGAGCCCCACGGCCTCCAGGCCCCAGGCCCTGCGCTGGAGAAGCTGGGGCAGGTGGGGTCCTAGCGGCCCCACGCCCATCGGGTGCCCCTGCCGAGCACGCAGACCGCGGGCCCCGGGGCCAGGGCAAAGCGAGCACACGCCCTCCTCTGAGACGGGTCCCTTCAGAACCAGGACCCGGCGTTTACGGAGGAAGCTGCTGGTCGGAAGGCCTGCCCTCAGCAGGCACGTGATTCGTTCACCCCAGAAGTGTGTGCCAGCTGCTCTGGGAGGCGTGGGGACAGGACGTGGCAGTGGTCAGATGGAGGTCGAGGCGCAGGAGCTACCGCCCCAGCCTGGGAGGGGCCAGACCAGTCCCGAATTAGTCCTGGGATCGGCTGGGCTTTGGCCCAAACACCCGCAGGGCTGGTCCGTTGCTGGCTTTGAGTCTTCCCTCCCGAACACGTCCTTCTCTGAGGGACACCCATCACCCGCCCACCTCGAACTGTGACCGCCATCATGTCCTGCGGCCCCAGGTCCCTGGTGCTCATGCCCGCCCCTCACGGCCTGCACCCGGAGCGCTCGCACCTGCTCTGACCCCAGGCTGGCCGCGGGCGAGCTCTCCCTGCGACCCGTCCTGCTGCCCGTGCAGGGCCCAGAGCGCATCGGCACAGGCGTGTGAAGCGGCCGGTCACAGCCGGGTGCGTAGAGTGGTGACGTGCTAGCCCGCCGCCCCTGGAGGCCTGTGTGCCCCACGTGCCCACTGCCCTTCCCGTCCCTGGCTCCGCCGCGAACCGCTGCCCCTCCCTCTCTGGCCCCCCAGACCCGCCAGGAGCAGCCAGCGCCCGGGCGGTTCTGTTTCTGGCTTCACCTGCACCGGAGCTGCGTTTTCGGGGCTGCGGATTGGGCGAGGGGCCAGCCCTCCGGGGCAGGGCCATGCGGGCATTTCTGACAAAGTCTCCAGGGCCAGAGGCCAGCAGAGAGCCGGCTCAGGGCCCGGCGGGGGCGGGGTGGGGGTGCACACGAGGGGTGTGTGGACATCAATTCTGATCAGTGACAAGTTAGTCACTTTTCTCAAACACAAGCAGAGCCCCAGAGCCCACTTTGCGTTTTCTTGCGTGTGACGGGCTGTGAGGCCGCCGCAGGCCAGCGGGCACCGGGGGCCATAGCTCTGCCCGCAGTCCGCACAGGCACAGGCTCCCCCTGGCCAGGGGCACATTCCTCACTGGGCCAGAAGATTCTGCAGATATTCAAGTCACTCAGACCAACAACAAAGGCAACTTCCTGTGGCTCCACCCCCACAGTCCTCCAAGGTCAGGGAGGAGGAAGGAGGGGGGAGCCCCAGGGCTGAGACTCCAGGAGGGTCAGGGCACACGGGGCAGGGCAGGGCATGAGCAGACCCCCCCCCACCCCCCCGGGCTCTGGCCTCGGGCTGTGAGACACTTCTCCACGGGGGCGTCTGGGGCCAGGGTCTCCATGCGCCTCCCTCAGGGAGAAGCCTGGTGACAGGGAGGCCTGTGTCTCCTCCTCAGCCCCAGGTGAGTGACGGACACTGCACGTCACCACAGATGGGACAAGCTCATTTACGTGAGGAGACGAGGCGGTGTCGGTCAATGTCTGCAACGTTGGCGCCCAGGGCAGGAGATGCGCACGGAGGACGCCTGCCCAGCGCCGCCCCCCTTGCTGTCCCCACGCAGGTGTCACTGCGTCCTCGTCCAGGGGTGCGAGGACAGCTCGGCCAGGCACACAGCGGTCTCCTTGGGGCCAAACCTGCGTCCCCTTGACCTTATAGACCCTGCATCTGCATGACCTTAACACATGCCCCAGACCACGGTGCAGAGAACTGCTCCTGCCAGTTTCTGCCCAGTGCCAGGCGGGGGAGGGGGGCAGTTCCCTGTCCTGCATCAGAGCACCGCACCCCCTCACCACCTGCCTTGGCTCATCACCAGGCGACCCTGGCAGGCAAGTGTCTGTTCCACTGGGGCAGCAGAGGAAGCTGGACCCCAAGGCTGCCGGGCCTCAGACTCAGGTCTTCCTCCTGTGGAAGCCCCTCCCACAGCCCCTTCCCTCCCTTATCCCATCCCCTCCTCCATCCCTAGCCCTTTCCACAGCCGCCCTCCCTCGATCCCCTCTCCCAGCCCCAGCCCCCCATCCCTTCTGTGGCCCCTCCCTCAGCCCCATCCCCCCATCCCTTCTGTGGCCCCCTCTCTCAACCCCTCCCCCAGCCTCTCCTCCAGGGGCCCTCCTCCTGCCTTCCTGCACCCCTGCCCTCCTTCGGCTCCGGCTAGATCCTTACCACCCTCTCCTTCCTGCTCTTGAACCCCTGCTTCTCCTGAGACAGTGCTGCCCTGGCTCTCCTGACTTTCTCCCTCTTTCTCTCAGGCTTCCCTTCCTTCTGACTCAGACTCCGGCAAGCCAGTGAGCTGAGTACAGGCATAGTCCAGCCCCATCAGGCATGCAGGGCCCAGCACCCTGCGGGCACGGGGTGGGGGGGTGTACCCAGCACCCTGCGGGCATGGGGGGGGCAGCACCCTGCAGGTACAAGGGAGGAGCACCCTGTGGACGGGGGGGGAGCACCCTGCAGGTATGAGGGGGGGCAGCATCCTGCGGGCACGGGGGCCCCAGCACCCTGGCGCAGCTCTCCTCCGCTGCCCTCCGCTTCCACCGCAGTCTCACACGTCATGCACTTCCGTGGGCCCACAGGAGGTCATCAGTGTGCGCCCGGAGCCCTGGCTGGAACCCCAGCTCCTAAAGGCCCCCGAGCCCCCCCAGTCTCCCTGAGCTGAACTGGAAGGTCCTCTTGGGCGGATTGGAAGAAGAGACCCCCCCCGCCACAATCACATCCACGATGGTCCCCCCTCTCCTGCCGGCGCGGCCTGGGACCCAGGTGCTTATCGATGGACCGGTCGATCCCCTCCCGAGAGCACAGGCTGTGACCTGGAGTGACCTGGCAGGAGCCGCCTCCTCCTCCTGGACCAACAGCTGCTCTCCGCTCACCTAACAAACCCGGGCGGGCGCCGGGCTGGGCACACGCCGCGGAGGGCAAACACAGCTGGCATCTCGGGGTAATCAAAATGCCACCGTAGGCGTGGACACCGACGGGGCGCGGCTGCGTCCTTCCACGAGACGCCCTGGGGTCTGGGAGCAGGCCGGCCTCGCCCTGGGGAGCTGGGGTGACAGGTGGCGGGTGTCCAGCATTCAGATCGCGGTGCCCTCGCTCGGCGCTCCCTCCCCGGATAGGAAAGGTGGCCGTGTCCCCCACCGTCAGAAGGGCTCGGGGGACATGCGGTGTGCCAAACGTAGGAGGGCGCAGAGAGGTGGCTGACACATGCTGGAGCACGGTGGCCTGGGTCTCAGGACCCACCCAGGCTCCGGATGGGAAGTCTGGGTTCCAACCCAACCAGTGAGCTGGGGGGGCGATCTCCTCGGTGGGGGTTTGGGAGGTGACCGCGCGGTACACAGGAGCAGCCCGGGCGTGTCGAAGGTCTGAGCGGGAGTTTCGTGGGGGCGGCGGGCGAGGCAGGAGCCGCTGACATCAGGCCAGCCCTCGCCCACACGAGCCGGGACGGAGGGCTGCTGCACCCAGGTGCCAGCACCCACTGGAGGCTCCAGGCGGGCTCCAAGGGCCTGCACCCACAGGATATCGCATCCGCCTCTGAGGAAGGGGTCCAGACCGGCCACAAGGCAGCAGATGGAGGGACGGATGTGGCATCAGAAGGGACACCCTGTTTAAGGCTGTTCCCAGAATAAGTGCCTTCTTGAGGACAAGATGCTGGTGTCCCGACGGCCCGCTGCTCAGCTGCACACAAGACAGGGCCGTGGGCCCCAGGGATAGGTGACACCCGGGGCTCGGACGGCAGGTGCTGCAGAGACCCTCAACTGATTTTTCAGACTGTCCTTTACCTTTGCACAGAAGGTTTGCACGGGTGCCTGGAGGCCCCACGGAGCCTGGGGACCGGAGCGGGAGGAGGGGGGCATGGCCCAGGGCTCAGCTTCCCCCGGAAGGGCCAGGGCAGGGGTCTGAGTGTGCGGACGAGACAGAAGCCTGCGTCATGTGGCTGGTCTGGTGGGGGGGCGCACCCGACACCTGGAGCTGCCTCGGTCACTCAGGGAGCGGCCCAGGATGGTGGGGGCTGCGGGCTGCGTCTGCTACCTCGCGGTCACCAGCCCCGTGTTCCCGCACCAGCGCCTTCTGCGGCTTCCTGTACATGTGGAGCCCTGCCCACGTGGACCCTTGCACACGGAGCACCCCCCAAACGATGCCCAGCTCGGCTCCGATGGGCCGGCTACTGTCCAGCTGGGGCCAGCGGTGGAGATGACCCTCGCCAGATGCAGGACGTGCCCCGCGACGGGAGATGTGGAACAGCTCCTGCATCGCACCGTGGCCACCACAGCCCAAAGCGCTGGGAGTGACCCCGCGGGCAGTGGCTGAGGGGACCAGGCACTCACCCTCAGCGGCAGACAGCAGCCAGGAGCACCACTCAGAATAGACGTAGTAGCTTTTCATCTCTGCCACGGAGATTCGGGCCGCGCGTCTGTCCCCCATGGCTGGGGGCACCCGAGAGGCACTGGTCCCTGCGCCGGTCCCACCGCCTCCCCGCCACCCACCGGCCGCTCCCACTGAACTTTGCTCCCTAAAATCTGCATGAGGGACCGGCTGACTTCTAACTTCTGTTTCCCCGGGAGCAGAGACAAAGCACTGAGAGGCGCTCACCCCACCCTGTGTGAGCACACACGGCCCCGGCGGCTCTGGGCGGCCCAGGGAGAGGGACATCCGGGCCCGTCTTGGCCCCGGGTCAGGGACAAGGGACAACTCCGCCAGCGTGAATTCTCTGTGCTTCTGTGGAGGCGACAGGAAGGGCAGAAGCAAGGAGGTCCCGCCGGCCGGCAGGCGATGCACACACAGGACAAGATGTCCAGAGCAGCCCCGCGTCACCACCTCCTTCCATCTGATAAGGTCCGATGCTCCGGACACAGGTGACGATGTTTGGGGACAAACAAAGGCGGAGGCCATATTTGCTGAAAGGGAGGCGCGGCCGGCAGAGTCGACTGTCCAGACTTCCATTCCCAGCCTGGGAGTCTAACAGGTCTGGGGGGTGACGCCTGAGTCCCCGCCTGGAGGCGCTCTCAGAGTCCAGCGAGGCGGGAGCTGCCCAGCCAGGGCCCCACGGGGACAGGGTCAGGCCCCCCTCTGCTCAGGGACCAAGGCGGTGGACACCCCCGGGCCAGCGGGGGCTCAGTGAGGCAGTCCGAGCTGCGGAGACAGTGGGGCCTGGGGGTGGGCGGCCGTGGGTTCCCAGAACCCCACAAAGACCCAGATAGGTCAGGCCCCAGATGTGTCCCTTGGCCTGAGCCAAGCTGTCTCCACACGGGCCGGCGGGAGATGGGAGTTTGGGGCAAGGGGCCAGATGCAGTGGCTTCAACCACGTTGCCTGAAGTTTAAAATGGTGGGAATACTACTAAATCGCCAGATTTCTTCTTCGAGTCCGACCGCAGCCTGTAAGGATCTTGGTGCAAACATTTCCTGAATAAACACACTTTAAACACCACCACACACTCCTCGTTTTTACGGGTCTTGGCAGACCTCACTTGGGTCTCTGGGAAATCAGAACGCACGACGCTCTGTTTCCCAAAGTCCTGGAAAGCTGGAAGCCAGGCTTGCACACCTGGCCCTTCTGAAAGCTGTTATTATGGGCAAGACTCAGCGATGCCGCGGCCAGGCACCCACGGGTGCTCCCCCCCAGTGCTGGCCGTCCCTCGGAGCTCCGGCCAGGGAGCCCGGGGCTCTTCCTCAGCACCGTCTGCTCTCGCTGCGGCCTCCACTGCCTGGGCCACAGGGGAATGCAGCCCCACAGCCTGTGACCCGGCGTTCAGAGAAGGCAGCATGTTATATGGTCCAGCCAGGTGTGGGCGGTGGCCCGTCTCTCCCAGGTCACACTCGGCCCCCTCCTTCAGCACCGGGCTCTCTGGGATCAGGTGGAAGGAGATAGGAAGCAGGGGCGGGGACCACACAGGGGTCTTTCCCTCCTTTGGAAGGGGCCTCGCCACAATGTAGCGTTACGTTTGCAACAATTTTTAGGTGCCCTGATTTTCCAAAAGAAAGGAAACCTTCCAAAGACATCACCTATTGCGTGGCCCAGCATTTCCGGTGTGTGTGGCTGAGCAATTCCACTAGAATTCTTTCCAGAAGAATATTTTTGGCATGTGACCTTATGGTCAAACATTTTTTTCCCTTTTTGCATTAGCTACCAGGAAACTCAAAGGGAGATTCTGTGATTAGTTGTGAGGATGGACTCACCCAAGTGTCTCATATGTATTTATTTGCTTCTTTTCATTAATTCTGGTTCTGTTTAAAATTGTCTATGCCAACCTGAACATGTTTCCATAAAGGTGTAAGGAGAACCTTCCAATTCTAGGTAAAAGAGTCCACTATCCTGGCTTGTGAAACTCGGTCTGAAAGGTCCCAGTGCAGAACAGCACAGTGCCCACCCCTCCCGGTGTGCTCAGGTGCCCGCCGCCGGAATGGTCCCGTCCCTGGGGGCATGGCAGCTCCTTGAGGGCAGAGAGTGCCCTAACTTCCTCTTGATCAACAGCACACTGTGGCCGTCAGAGAAAACTACAACGTGGAGGCACGCTTTCTCCCCGTGGCCTGTGGGTCACCTCCCAGCCAGGAGACACTGCTTTCAGGGCGCATCCGAGGAAAGCAGCTGGGGCGCCTGGCGAGGTCTGCACGGGGGCTCGGAGCCCGGCCCAGACACTAGTGTGTGCACGGGTTCTGAGGAAGGAACTTCTATTACCCAGAAGGTGCCTGGGGCCCGGCGGCCACACCTGCAGCTCAAGGAGACTTAGGAAGAAATGCCAGGAAGGTCAGTGAGGAGGCTGGGAGGGCCACACGAGCCATGCTGACCCAGGACCCAGGGCTCAGCAGCTAACTGCCCGTTCTCCACACGCTGTGACTGCCAGCAGGCACAGTCAGCCTCTCATGGACACTAGGGGTCCGGGAGAAGCCTCTGGGGTCGGCAGCCCCCACTTCACCCTGAGCACACATCTCTGGAGCACTGACCCCACCGTCCAGATCCCCTGGAGCACTGGCCCCACAGTCCGGGTCCCCTGGAGCACTGACCCCACCGTCCTGGTCATCGGGAGCACTGACCCCACAGTCCGGGTCCCCTGGAGCACTGACCCCACCGTCCTGGTCATCGGGAGCACTGGCCCCACCGTCCAGATCCCCTGGAGCACTGGCCCCACCGTCCAGATCATCTGTAGCACTGACCCCACTGTCCTGGTCATCGGGAGCACTGATCCCACCATCCGGGTCCCCTGGAGCACTGGCCCCACTGTCCAGGTCACCAGGTCACCTGGCTGATGTGTGGGGCAGGGTCTGGCTCCACGTCACCCTCCCCCATGAAGCTTCTGGGTGTCAGGTGGTAATTCAGTCCTTCAGAGTTGAGGGTTCTCAGAGAACAGGCCCTCCAAGGCCAGTCTGGCCAGACTACTCGGGGACCCCCACCCACGTCCGATGACCTCGAGACCGTGGGCTCAGGAGGGGTCAGGAGAGGCACAAACCTGTGCCAGGCTGGGGCAGGGCCCACACGGCCCCTCGTGCCGACCCCACTCACTCTGCAGGTGGCAGAGTCCATGAGAAAGTCGAGGACGTGTTATTATTACCCTGAACGCCTGCGCGGATGCAGGTGAGCTGGGAATGGCAGCTGAGAAGCAGGGGCCGCCAGGCCGCGCGGGCTCCGTCATCCCCACAGGGCAGCTGGGGGAGGCTGTCCGGTCAGCCCGAGTCTGCCCCCGGCCGCCAGCCACACCCCGGCCAGGCGCTCAGCCCTGCGGTCAGCGCCCCGGCTCCCCCCATCCTCCCGGGACACTCACGGGCCAGAGACAGGCTCCTGCCCCACCAGGGAGGAGCCATGGGGCTCCCCAGCCAGGGGACACACGGGGCTTCTTTGTTACTGCCGGTGTCATTCACTTAGACATCAAGGGCATCTGACGCCTGACGCCGCAAAGTCAGCGGCTGGCTGCCCCAAGGTCAACAGCAAGGCTCGGGTTCCGGTCCCTGACGGAGGGCAGTGGGTTCTCCGGGAGAAGGGACAGATATGAGGGACAGGCCCCCTCCTCCGGGCCCCCGTGGAGCTCAGCCTGCACGGACGCCATGTGGGACCCGGGAGAATCCCACGCCCCGCCTGGGGGACGCCGCAGGGCACGGGCACAGGCCCCACGAGGCTGCCCGCCTGCCCCCGGCCGGAGTGGACTCAGGGGCCCACACTCCTCAGAAGCAGAAGCCGGTAAACCACGGGACGCCAGACCCACCGTCCGGCTTCGGCGAGACAGTGCGACCCGTCCAGCCCTCCTCCCACGTCCGGCAAGGGGCCCGCGTCCCGGAGCTGCGCCCGGACGGTGCCGCCCGGCCCCCTCACCTGGCTGTGGGTGCCTCGCGGTCTCCCAGCACCTCCAGGACTGCGGCCAGAGCCGACGCGGGGGCCCCCCGGGGGCGCCCCGTGCAGCTCCCTTCGCGGCCATCGCGGCGTCTCTGGGGACGTGCACGGCAGCGGGGGCTTGGGGTCCTCAGACGGGCTCACACGAGGCACAGGTGGCCCTGGGGTCTCCTCTGCGGACAGCCGACAGCCGACAGCGGGCGGCCGGGCGGTGGGGGAGGGCGGCCGCCCCGCGCTGCACGCTGAGCTGGGCACACAACCTCCAGTGACCTTGGGTTACCAGTCCTGACTGAGAACAACAGAGCATCCAGCCGGCTCCCGGAGGCCCCGGCCTCCACCTCCAGGCCTCGCTGTGCCACACAGCCTCCTGCCCTCGGAGGGCCGGCCCCGCCTGTCCCCCCTGCCCCCCCGACAGTCCCCCCGCCAGGGAGGACGCCGCCCCCACCGAAGGCCGGCGGTGCCAGAGGAAGGCGGTGCAGAGCAGGCCAGGTCCTGGGCGTTTCCTTCCTCACAAAGGGGCTTCTCCAGCCGCACAAGCCGAAAACACCTTCCAAGCTCAGGAAGTCTCAAGTTCAAACAAACAGCTACGAGGCGGGAGGAAGGGAGGGGAGGCGGCCCCGGGCCTCCTTGAAGCGAACTGCTGCCCGGCTCTGGAGGGAGGAGGTGGTCACACTGCTGTGCTTGGAAAATGACACTTCCGAGCGCTGTCCGTCGTGCCCCGACTCCTGGTGCCCACGCTGCCTCCAAGGGGAGAGATGCCCTGCCCCCGCCCCAGGGCGTCCGCCTGCCTTGGCCTCACAATGGACTCGCCTCCGACCCTCACACCTGACCTGCCGGGCGGTCCACTCGGGGCTGTTTCCGTGCACAGCGGAGGCTCCCGGGGCTCACAGCAGCGTCAGCACGTGGCTCTGTCCGAGAGGCCACGCTTGACCCCAAGAGCCTGGGTAGCGGGTTTGCAGCGAGACAATGTCCGCCTCACTCTGTCCCCCCGTGTCCCCCTTCCTCCCGGGAGCGTTCACAGGCTGGGGGGACCCTGCCAGAGCCCAGGCCTTCCCCCCAGAGCCGGAGGCCGCGGGGCCGAGGTGACCGTGCCGGCCCAGCCCCCACAGGCCCACTCTTGGCTCTCCTGGCCAGGGGCAGGCTCGCCCCTCTGAGCAGGGGAGGCGCCGGGAGCGCCCAGCGGTGTGGCCTCGCTCGCCTCTGCTCCGCGCCCAGGCCCCCCTGCACGGGCGTGCGGCCGGTGAAGCCGGCTCCCGGGCTGCGTCCCTGGGAAGCCCCAGGGAGAGAAGGTCCAGGCACCGCCATCTCCGCACCCCCACGCTGCCTTCCGAGCGGAGGCCGGCCGGCGCACAATCGGGAGGAAACAGATGGCGTGTCTGATGTGGCGCGTCCAGGACTCGGGCCTTCTTCCTGTGACCCGAGCTCCGTTCAGCACACGGCACCTCAGGAAGGACACGTGGAGACATGTTCTGTGTCCACGGGAGCTGCCACCAGTCCCGTTAGTGACTGCTGTGAGCCCCCATCGTGTGCCCTGAGGCTGGGGCTGAATGTCTCCCGTGTAAGCCTGAAGGGATGTGCAGCAGATCAGGAGAACGGGAGCAGCAGGGCCTCTGTGGGGCGGCTAGCAAGTCAGACGCACACGAGTGCACATGCGTGTATACACGTGCACGCGCACACGGCTCACGGCTTCAGTGTTCCAGCAGGTGGGCATGGCTGACCCAGGTCCTCTGACTTTATGGAAATACGTCTTAGAGATGTTACTATTTAAAACCTTTCCCCAAAATCGGTTCTGAGACTTGCATCTGCTCACCATCTCTTTGTCTTGTCGGCTCCCAGTCATCGGGCTTGGCAGACGGCTGGAAACCAGATTTCCCGGCCTCTCCCTCCCGGAGCTCCGCGGCCACCCAACACCCAAGTCCTCCTCCCGGGCCCCGCGGGCTCTGGAGAACCGGGCTCTCTGGGACCCAAGAGCGCATCTCACTCAGCACGAGCTCAAGCTGCTGTCGGAATTCATACTGATAAACGGCGTGGGTTTGGCAGTAAAAAGTCGTAAATTCATCGTGGCGGGGGCAGGGAGCCACTTAGCGCAGCTCTTAAATGAGATACTCGGAAAGTCCTCCAGGGCTGCGCGACGCTGCCAGGCGGGAGGGCTCAGTGAGACGCGGTGTGCAGGAACGGCGCGGGCGTGCACGGCTGGGTCAGTGCGTTTGCACACGGCCCGCACGCGCAGGTGCAGCCAGCGTGGCGGCCGAGGCCGGGACACACCTTGCTCTCCTTCCCAGGTTTTCTGGGGTTTCTCCCTCCTGGTGCCTGGTGCCCCCTGCCTGCCGGGCACAGACCACGCCTTCCCCTGGCGGCAGCCGCCCCCAGGGCCGGGCCTGGCCAGCGTGGGGGAGGGGGGGCCCCACAGGCACCTCGCGCCCCACACTCCTGACTGTGGCTCAGCACCGTCCCGGCCCCACCGCCCGCACCCCCTCGGCCGCGGCCTGGCCGCCCCAGCGGGAGTCGGCTCCCAGCAGAGCCGCGCTGGCGGTCACGACCAGCCGTTCGCCGCGTCACAGGGCCCTTCTGCCCTTTGCGACGAGAACGTCTTCCCTCAAAGACAGGAAGCTCTGGGAGCCGCGGTCTAGAGAGCCCGCGAGACCAGCCACAGGCCTGACCCGCTGCGGCCACCGAGCGCAGGAGCGACACCGGCGGTGGAGAGAGTCTGAAAGGAGCTTGCAGATAACGTGTGTCATCGTCTTAAATAAAGGACACGTTGCACCTGTCCAATCAGGACAAAACCAGGAGATGGCACCCGAGTCATGTGACTCTAGAAACCTCCCGCCACACAGACCGCAGGCGGCGTGGTGAGCAGGTGCGCTGACGCTGTTTGCAGTGACTTTAAATAACGCTCTCCTGCACCGACGGGGAATACGGTGCGGGCCGGGAAGCTGTCGCCTGCACCTCCCCGCGAGGTCCCGACATCGTGGCGCTGAGGGTCTGCGGCCGGAGACCACCAGCAGCCAGCGGCCGGGGGCTCGCGGCACCCGCGGCTCCGGGCGGGCGCGCCCCGGCTCCCGAGCTCGGTCGGCTCCCTGCGGCCGCTCCTGCGCGTGAACGAATCCGTGTGACCGGGGTCCCGTCGGCACTGAGCACTGGGGTCGGGAGAGAAAACACTGCAAGAGGCTGAAAAGCCCTTTGAGAATCGGTGGAGGATAAACCGCAGAGACCGAACACCCACGTCTATTCAACAGCCTTGCACGTTTTCTTACGATTTAAACATCAAATGACGTGTTCTCCCTTCACAAGGATTCAGAAACCAGAACACTGAGAAAACTATCTTTGAAGATAAAGGAACGTCACAAAAGTGAAGTCACCTCTGGGGCATTCGGTCACTACAATCCTGCGAAAACTGTCACCAGTGGGACTTAATGCTCGTTCCTCCTTCTGCAGAAATCGGTTTTCCCGCTTCGGGGACGGACCCACTCTTCGGAAACCACTAATACTGGAAAAACAAAAAGCCCGAACGTTTGCCCAAAGCCCAATTCAGATACGCAAGCGCCACTTAACCTCTCACACTCAGAAAGCTCCATCGTATTTTCAAATTTACTTTAAATTTTCTAGAAAGTCTCCCCCCAGGTTTGCCGTCCGCTCTGTACAAAACTGCTCTTGGTGGGAGGTGCTGCTCCTTGAAGGGTCAGGGTCCTGCACAAAGAGCCAGGCGCACACACACAGACCCGGAGGTGTCCCTGACCCAGGAGCGGACCCGGAGGTGTCCGCGACCCAGGCCTGGACCCGGAGGTGTCCCTGACCCAGGCCTGGACCCAGAGGTGTCCCCGAGCCAGGAGCAGACCCGGAGGTGTCCCCGACGCAGGCCTGGACCTGGAGGTGTCCCCGAGCCAGGAGCAGACCCAGAGGTGTCCGCGACCCAGGCCTGGACCCAGAGGTGTCCCCGACCCAGGCGCGGACCCGGAGGTGTCCCTGACCCAGGCCTGGACCCAGAGGTGTCCGCGACCCAGGCCTGGACCCGGAGGTGTCCCTGACCCAGGCCTGGACCCAGAGGTGTCCCCGACCCAGGCGCGGACCCGGAGGTGTCCCTGACCCAGGCCTGGACCCAGAGGTGTCCCCGACCCAGGC
>PISW01008652.1:0-40378 GCA_004023785.1 Mungos mungo | reverse complement strand
AACGCTCGTGTGGGCGTCAGACCGCTGCAGGGGCCTCGCCCGAGTGTGAAGACACACAGAGGTTTCTGTCTCCAAAATCACAGGCACGAAAGGAACGGACCAGGTAAATTCTCAGTGGACCAGAAGTAAAGCTAAAACTCCATTCATAACAGTTCAAACCCAACTGCAAGACTTCACGGGGTGCACCTGCTGTGGAGACGGCACCGCTGGGCAAGGAGCGGGTTCGGGCAGAGGCGGCCTCCCGCCGCGAGGCTCCGGCCGCCCCACGAGGCGGGCGCGACCCACTCCCGACGTCACCTCCCGCTCAGCCATGAACTGTGGGCCCCAAACGCCATCTGAACTACCCTTCTCAGTGAAAACGTGTTTCTCGGGCACAGTACCCTCTTGGCGAGCAGCTGGGGTCCGGACCCTTCACTGCGATGTCTCTGAATGGTTACTGGCTGTGACTACGGAGGGTCTCAGGTCACGTCCTGTTGCATTTACTAGCCCCTGAGAGTGTGACGCTGGAGGGACCCTCCTACTAGGCTGGTGTGGACGGCCCACATGGAAGGTTCTCTCCCGGGGAGCACGCGCCCGGTGCACCGAGGAGGACAGAGGGTCACCCCCGCGTGTCCCCGGGCAGCTATGGCAAACCTGAGACCCGAGCTCAGACCGAAGCCACCCCGGCCCCGAGTGGCCTCTGTGGGCTCGGCACCGCGGGGGGTCCTGGGGGGATTCACGGGAGTCTGGAACACGGCCACTGCTCTGAGGGGCCCCTGAGCCGGTCGGGCCGGAGCCGACCCGTGAAGCAGGCGGCAAACATGTGAACACACGTAACGAAATGCCACATGGCGACTGCATGGAAAGAGGGCGCGAGGCCTGAGAGCCGGCTGCTCCCAGGAACCTGCCCTGGAGGACGAAGGAGGGCAGTGGGGTGACCGTCACCGGGACACAGGCAGGCCCGAGAAGGGCGCCGATGACAGGAAGCAGGTGGAGTGTCTGGACCCGGAACCCACCCCCCAAACACGCCAACATGGGGCCCGCGTCATGTCTGTTATCTGCTTTGCTTAAACACAGGGATAATTAGCCGACAATAATTAGCAGACAAGTGCAGGAGCAGATCCAAGGTGGCCCTCTTCCCGATGCTCAAAGCGCCCTCCGGAATTGCCTCCAGGGTCCCCTTCATGCTGTAAAGCGTCCTCGACGTGCACCCTCTTAGCCACATTGTGGTTTCTCCAAACAGCTCACCTTCCCTTCCTGCAGCCGTGACCACCGAACGTGGAGCAAGGGAAGCAGCTTCTAAGCTCCGGATCTGAGAGCTGCTGGGGCCGCCTCGGGTCCCCAGTCTGCCCCTCCACAGGCTCTCACCAGCCAGCCTGGGGCTGTGCCCACCGATAAACCTTCGCTTTCCGTGGAGATCTGTGTCCTGTGATTTGCAGCCCTGCCTCACGGCAGGAGCTCGAACCTGAAGGGCGTGGCTGTCCCCGGCGGGTCTTTGGCTTCCCAGCGACGGCCAGAGAGAACACTGCAGCCTCCCGCTGGGTGGCTGGGGGCCCAGACCACACCATCTGCATTAGTCAGCAGGGGCCACGCTGGTCCTGCAGAACGACCCGGCCCCGATTCAGTGCTGCCCCCTCGGCTCTGCGGCGCTGGCTCTCTCCACAGGCCTCTCTCTGGACCCAGGCTAGAGGGCCAGCGGCTGCCCCAGGCACTTGCCCCGGGGGTCGCCCGGAGCAGAAAGGGGCGCTGGTTACAAGTACATCTGAGCCGCAGATCTGCCAGATCAAGTCCGCGGCCAGCGCCTGTCACAGACGACAGACCCGTGCTCTGCCCCCAGCGGACGGGCGGCGCCCCTTGCTGGGAAAGAACCCACGTAGTCTTGTCCCCCCTTGGTCCCACTCTCTCCTCTGTCCACTGCGCACAGCACGGGACGCGAAGACAGGCTTTCTCCAACCCAGACATGGAGTCTGCGTCCCTCTGCGCTTCACGGACACCGTTTACGACGACGTGAGTGCGCGCATGCGTGGGCTGGCGAGAACGCGTTCCTCCGCGGACTCGGCTCGTTCAGTCACTTCCGCTTCGTTCGTGAAGGTCAAGGTACCGTTTATAGCTTCTCAATCACGCGTTTTCTTTTAGGGACTCGGCAGTATTCGCAGATGTCCGATCTTTGCGTGTCCCCTGCGCCTGCGCAGCTCCTCCCCCACACCACACCTGCCCCTGCAGCGCAGTCACCCTGTGTCCCCCCGCGCCGACATCGCCCCCCGCCCCCTGGTGTTCCTCCCCAAACGCCTCCGCACACGTCAAAAGTGGATCTGAAGAAACAAGTCCGAGGCTTCATCACCGACCAGAGGCCTGCAGGCTGGGGGCCGGGGAGGGGGGGGGGCGTAACCACGCTGGGGGGCGGGGGGCGTAACCACGCAGGACGGACCTCAGATCCGCCGGGACGCTCCGCCACCACGTCGAAAGCCCCTGCGCTCAGCGTTCCGTGAGGGTGCACCCACCCTGCGCCCAGCTGGGTCCCCCTGCGAGGAGTCTTTCCTCCGGCAGGTGCCCGGGGGCGTCTGGCCTCTCTGCTCCAAGGACGTCCGGGGACACCCCTCCCAGCCTGTCGCACGCTCGGCCCGGACAGCCACACAGCACCTTCCCAGGGAGGGTCGATGGCCCAAGAGAGGACGTAGCCCAGAGGACACAGGTGAGCTGCACTGTCCACTCCCTTTCCTCACGGCCACACCTGCTCGGTCAGCCCCGCCTTCAGACACATGTGGGACCCCACTGCCCACGTCACGCGCCACCCAGGCCCCGCCCACTCTCCCGGAGCGGCCGCGGCCCCCAGCCGCCCGGGAACTCCACCTTCCCAGCGAGCTGCCGAGCTGCCGCAGGGGCTCCGACTGCCCAGAGGCGGGGCCGAGCTGGACGGTTAAAGTGCCAACCCCAGGACCTCAGAGCGTGGCTCTGCTTGGACACGGGGACGTCAAAGACATAATTAAGATAAAATGAGGTCGCCGGGTGGCCCTACTCCCATATGACCGGATCCCTGTAAGAAGAGATCAGGCACCGACAGGCCAGCTGGGACCTGCTGTGGGGGAGCAGCCAGGCCGGTAACCTGCTACCTTTCTCTGTAGGCCACTCCCCTCGGTGGGTGACACGTGTGCCATGACTTGGTGGCTCTGTGGCTTTGCGGCATGACAGGGGCATTTTGGGGGTTGGGCAGAACAGAGAATGTCAACTACCAGATCAGCCCCTGACCAGTCCTGCCACCCAGCTGAACCTCAGTTTCCACACCTGTAAATGGGCTTGATGGCTAAAGCTCATTGTGTCTGTCCAGATAAAAACACCCTCAAGCACTAGCTCCATGCTGAGCAAAAGGCAAAGACTAAAGAGATAGAAAAGAAAAGAAAAGAAAAAAACTGTGTGTTGATTTCATGTGGTAAGACACAATTCTTTTCGTTAAAAAGCAATATTTAAAAAATCGTTTTTTCAAATGTTAAGTTCTGTAGAAGAGTATGTGATTTTTGTGACTGCCCATCTTTGGTCTGTTTACATGTTCCTACCAAGCAAACGTCAAAAATAGGAAAGAACACTCCTAACAGGGCGGAGGGAAGTGAATTTTAAGAGTCTCCCCTCCCCCCAAGCAGAGAGAAGCAGGTTCGAGGGGTCATCGCAGGGACCCCACCGCTTCCCTCACACCTTTGTCTCTAAAATTTTTCTCTAAAATAATCCAGAAAAGTTGCAACCTCCCCAGGATGAGCCCCGGGTGAGTCACCTTTTATGGTTACTGGGTCTGTTGTGACAGTCACCAATTACTACAAGGCTGACGGGGGGTGGGGGGGTGTGACGGGTCCTCTCCCCAGGACTGGGGGGGGCGGGTGACTGGGGGTGTCGGGTGACTGGGGGTGTCGGGTCCTCCCCCCGGGACTCCGGGGGCTTGGCCGCCTCGCAGGGCTGCAGGACCGTCTCCCGTGTGGAGCCGGAGCCGTGAACCCCGGGGGGGAGCAGGTGAGGACCCCCGAGACTCTGGACGTGGCAGAGCACAACCAGCCCCCCCAGGGCAGGGTGGGGAGCAGGCACAGAGCCCTTGAGGGGGGGCGAGAGGGCTGGATAAGCGGGTCGGGTCCTGGGTGGGAGCCAGGCTGCCCTGGGGGGTGGTACCAATTGCCGGCCCCAGAACTGAGCAGTTTCTTTAGGAAAAGCCCGGAACACAGAACACTGAACCCCCCTTGGAAGAGAAGACGTGGGGGGGGGCACCATCTCCACAAAATAAACACAAGCAGGTGGCGGCACCTTGTCCCTCACGGAGCCCTTCCCACATATCCGGACTTGTCCTTCCTTCTACGTTCTCTTCCTTTCTACCCACGAGCTTCTATTTTTGCCACAGAGAGACTTCCGAGTTCAGGCGTGTCACAAACTACGTTTTCCGTCCTACCTGAGAGCTGCCCAGAGGCCCTGCCTGAACCGACGGAGCACGCAGGACACGGCTGTGGGGCCCGGGTCTCAGACGGAGGAGCCCTGACGAATGTGTGCTGTCCCCACTCTGCCCCCAAAGTGGCTGAGTCCTCGGCCAGTGGTGAGCTCAGTGCAGAAGAAGAGACAGGACAGACGGGTGGGGAGGAAGACGCCCGGGCGGCAGATGGAGGGTTGGTGGCTGGACCCCGCCCGGGGGAGCTGGGAGCAGGCGCGGCGCCGATCGGGAACTTGCTAGACCTCACCGGGTACACTTGAGCCTTGAAATATGACAGCACTCCCAGCTCCACTGTCTTGTATGCAGCCTCGCCCACGTATCCCTCTGCCCGTCCCCCACACCTAGCCGTCCGTCCTCACCCGTCCACTCCTCCCCCACGTCCTCACACACCCATGACAAGAGCTGGATTTGCTCAAGGTCAGTGAGTGGAGAAGGGAGCACTGGATTCAGATGCCTGTTCCTGGACCAGCACCCTCGGCATCACCCGAGAGCCGGAAAGTGCAGATCCACAGACTTCCGGAGTCAGGGACTGGGGTGGGGGCGGGGATCTGCGAGGATTCACTCCCCAGTGGCGGGGGGGGGGGGCAGCCGCAGGCCCTGTGTTCTGCCTTCCTCCCATGGCCACGCTGACTGCAGATCCGTCGGCCCCTCTCTCCGCCACCCTTCTGGCTTTTTCACCAGTTACTGAGACTCTAGAGAGGAAACCAGAACGAAGAACGTGCTGGAGACAGAGCCGCCCCAGAGCAGGGGGCTCTTGCCGCTGGGCACCGCTCTTGGCCTTGTGATTAAACATTGGGTTCCAGAGTCCCTGGGCAACAGACACAGGTTCAAGTTCACAGAGCACACGGCAGCAGGCTGACCTGCATGAGGCCGGGACGCGGGGAAGCAGCAGACACATGGGAGGTTAGGAGAGGGACATGCCCGTCAGTTTGCGGTGGAGCCCCAGAGCCTTCGGAAGGTCACCGAGCACGCACTCAGCTCTGACCTGGTCCCCAGGCCTCAGGCCCCCAGCCCCGAGACACCAGCCAGGGCACGGACCAATGTCCCGCCCACATCTGCCGTGAATGTCACCTGACCCCAGAGGCTGCAGACACCGTGGCCCCCCGGGGACAAGCCGTTCTCTTTCAGAGGGGAGGTGCTCCGAGGACACGGGTGGGGCCTGGACCTGGGCTGGCCAGCAGGTGGACATCGACTTGCGTTCCTGTCCCCGCACGTGAAGCTGTGTGTGCCCCACGGTGGGTGGACCGCCTACGCCAATGCCACGGGACGCACACCCGCACAACGTCACGCAGCCCAATGGAAGAGGAGTCTGTGCAGAAGGAGCCGATAGCGTTAACAGGACACAGGCAGGGACACCGTCCATCCCCCCTCCCCTCTCTCCCCCACTCCCCCCGGAAAAACACCACATCCCCGCAGACTGTTGACCCGGATTGAGGAGAGACGGGAAATCTGCAGCTGTTGGCAGCACAGATGTGACAAAGGACACACACCTGGGACCTGCTGCTGAGGGGTCGCCATAGAGGTCTGGCTCTCGGCACAATTCAGGGAGCGGTCGGGGTCCTGCCTGCTCCTCACAGAGGCCTTTTCACAATTCAAAAGGCACATGCATCTTCGTGGTCCCCTAAAACCTAGGGGATGACGTCACTCTGGGAAGCCTTCCCGCGGCTCGCTCCTGTTCTGGCTGCAGGGCCTGAGCAGAGGGGAGGGATGGGGAGGGCCTGAAGCCCAGGCAGAGCTGCACCTCCCCCTGCAGCCCGGGCAGGGGCGCTCCTGTGAGTCTAAGACCCACTGCGCCCTTCACCTCAGGACACCCAACCCCGCACCCAAGCAAAACGCAACCAGGTTCCAGAAAAGGGGGCCGTGTCTAGTGCCCGGATGGCATACAATGGCCTTCTTTTCTTTTGACCCACATACAATAAACCCAAGAGCTTTAATCACAAAAATCACCATTAAAAACCGAATGTCCCCAAGAACCGTGGTGAGACCACCGCACACAATGACGTTTATACCGGTTCGGTCGCCGCTTCCCTCTCCAACCCCAGTGGGGTCTCCAACTGACGACAGAGGGAAGGGACACCACGCGTGAGCCACGTAAGTGACAAAATCCAATCTCCCAGGAAAGCATCACTCAGACAGTGAAGGAATGATACACAGCATCACACGTGGGCGGTATCAGGCGAAGGCGCGGCAACTTACTTTTAACGACACATGATTATTTCCTCTTCATGTCAAGGAAACCTAGTTAACGCAGACGGCTCCTCCGCCCCGGCGGCAGGGAGCCCGGGGCACGGACTGAAATCCAGTAGCAAGACACTGCCAGCTCAGCGCTTTCCCACCCGAACGGGCGCCATTCAAAGGCTCCTCCAAGCCCGTTTTCACTAATCTTCTAATCAATACAGGAAACGGATGTCCACGTTTGCTATCCCCGACTCTGACCTACAGCGTTCCCAGGCCCTTGTCTCAGCTTTAAGTTATATTTGGTGAAGAAAAGGAGCATCCGATTAATCCACTTTTCCTCCTAAAAAAACGAGCTTCCGATAGCCCCCCACCCCCACCCGGGCTCAGATCCGCAGCTTTCTGGAAAGGCAGCTGACCCGCGGGCGCAGCGGCAGCCCTCGGACCAGGGCTCCGCACACAAACCCGGACCTGCAATCTGCAATTATTTTCTCTCGCCCAGGCAGAACCGAATCCCGCTGACCGTGCGCGGCCACCTAGCAGCCGCCAGAAAGACGCGCATCGGATCTGCTCCTTCCTGGGCTCACTGCCGGGGCGGAAAATGAAGGCTGTCATGCAAAAACGAGGCGCGCTCCCCGCGATTCAGCACATGATGTCAGGCCTAAAACACAGGATTCAGCAGCTCCTCCTACCCGTGTGCCTGGAAACCGCATTTAGCCTCCGCACCATTTCTTCCAGAGCCATCTCCTCATTTCTCAGCCAAAACCTCATCCTCCAACACAAGTGACCCTCCGCAGCGGAAGGTGCCTTCTGGGTGGGGTCGAGCGATGGGGAGGGGGCACGGCCGCGCCTCCTTTCCCGGGATTGGTCCCCGAGCCCCGCCGAGGGGGCGCGCCCTGCGGCAGGGGGGCTGCGGGGCGGAAGCGGAAGCTGCGCGCCTGCCTCGCGTGTCCCCACGGCCACCAGGGAGCCCAGTCTGTGCGCTCCTGCCGTCACCTGGGAGCCCTGTCTGTGCGCCCCCCGCGGTCACCTGGGAGCACGGAGTGTGCGCCCCCCGCGGTCACCTGGGAGCACGGAGTGTGCGCCCGCGGTCACCTGTGTGGCGGACCCCCTGCGGACACCTGATGGCACCCCCACGGGACCGCGCGTGCTCCCCGCGCAAAGGCGCAACCCGCCCCCTCGCAGCCCCGGGTCTCTGCTCCCTCCCCCGAGAGGAAGGAGGAGCCTCCGGGCTGAGCGGAAGGTGTAGTGGCCACCAAGGTGGCACCGGGAACCTGCTTCCCCCACTTTACCTCCGGCTGCCCCGGGGCAGGTGCAGAGGCCGCAGCAGCCGAGCGCGCGCTCCCCGCGCCCCCCGCGCCGCCGCATGCCTCCCCGCCGCCCCAGGTCACTGGGTCCGCCAGGGGTCCGCGGGTGGCCTGGGTGGAGAGGCCGCTCCCCAAGTCGCGCCGCCGGCCT
Source organism: Mungos mungo (assembly GCA_004023785.1). Taxonomy (NCBI): domain Eukaryota; kingdom Metazoa; phylum Chordata; class Mammalia; order Carnivora; family Herpestidae; genus Mungos; species Mungos mungo. The sequence continues at coordinate 32,307 of PISW01008652.1, read as the reverse complement.
GAGGACCCGGGGAGGGGGAGGGAAGGCGAGGCAGCTCGCACAGGCCTTCCCACCTCGCCATGCTTGGCACCGGGCCACTGCGTGCATTTTACACCTCAGCGCCCTGCTGTCGCCGTGTGGGCGGCCGTGGCCGCCGCGTCCCGGACTGAGGGAACCCGGGTGTGTGCGCTCCGGGCCCTCCTGGGGGCCTCTCGCCCCGGACTCTGCCACCGCTCTGTGGTCGGCTTGACAGGTGGCGCGCCCCTCCTACAGAAGGAAGATTTCTGGAAGAAGCGCCCACTTCCGTGACCGGTTTGGTGAATTCAAGCACGGAGCCGCTGAGCCCAAACCGTGGCTCGTTTAAACACCGCGTTTGCCAGTCTCCGGGTGGCCGCAGGGTCAGGCTCCACGCTGGGTCCCAGGGGGAAACGGATGGAGGGCACGCAGCATTTGCCCTTGGAGAGGTCATGGGCCTGGGGGGCGAGGGAGATCTGGAAAGTGCTGCGGAGCAAGATGAAGGCTCGGGAGGTGGGGGGGGGGAGGGAATCCAGGATGCTTTTTCGCTTCTCCTTTCTTTTTTACATCAAACCCACTTGCGGACCCGCATTTCCTGCGGTTCAAGCCCAGCCCAGCGAGGGCAGGGGGCCAGCCAGGTGCCACCGCAGAGCAGACTGAGCCTTTCTTCCCCTGGTGGACAGCGGTCCTGGGCTGCCCTGGCGGAGGCAGGCCCGAGCTGGGCTAGACAGCCTCCCACGCCCCCATCACTGCCCACCGCTCCCAACCCGCTGCCCCGGAGGCCACAGCCCCCAGGCTTGTCCTGGGCTCGGCCACACTCTCACACCTGCACCGCACACCTGGGGGCACGTCCCTCCTCCCAGACATCTCCACCTCCTCCCTTGCCGGGTTTAACCCCTCTTGGGCACAGAGGTGTACCCCGAGCGCTCAAACTTGGGGTCCTGTGGAAGCCCCGGGGGCTTGTTGGCCCCCCCGCATCTGGTAGGTCAGGAGGGGGATGGGCATTTCCAGCGGGATCCCGGGTGATGCCGGCCAGCTGCTGGTCCACAGGCCAAGAGCCGCTGAAGCCTGTCCAATAGAGGACGAGGCCACCCGCCCCTGCTCTGCTGACTCCTGCCCATCGGGCCAGGCCATCTCCACTCACACGGCTTCTTTCCTGAGCCCTGGGCCTCCCACCCTGTCCCCTGAGATGCCTCTGGCCGGTGCCCCACCCCAGGCCAAGCCACTCACTCGAGCGTGGCTTAGGTTGAGACTACTGACGTCTGTGACAGTGCTGTTCGTGTGTCAGCGTGGCCAGGACTCGGTGCCCTGATGTTGGTGCAAACACCAGTCTGGATCTCCTTTTATGTGTATTTCATAGGTGTGATTAACATGTAAGTCAGCGGACTGAGTTAGGCAGATCACACTCCCTGCGGTGGGTGGGCCTCATCAAATCAGTTGAAGGCTTTAAGAGACAGCGACAGATTTCTCCTGAGGAAGAGGGAATTCTGTCTCCAGAATGACTTGAGACGCCACCTACAGCACCGGCTCTTCCCTGGTGGCCAGCCCGCAGCCGCCCTGCAGACCTCAGACTTCCCGGCGCCTGCCAGGTGAGCCGGTCATTTATGGTAAACCTCTCCTTCTCCCTCTCTCTCTTCCTCAATTTCTACCAACCTTTACTCTCTTAAATTATGGCATAAATGGCGCTTTCTATAAAAATCACTTCCTACCTGACTGAAGCATAACACCACCACCCAACACCCACTCAGCACTTACTATGCCCCAGGGACGCCCGCAGCCCCTGTAGGCCTCACAGGGAGGTGGCCCTGTTTCCCCCCGGCTTTATAGAAGGAGGCACAGAAAGGCTCAGCAAGTCGCCGGGGTCACACAGCTGTGAAGTGGCAGAGCCAGGGTCCAAGCAAACAAGGGTTTGTCACGTCTCAGCTGGAATGCCATTCCCAAAGTCCCTTAGAATAAATAAGGGACAGTAAGGAAAGGAAGGTCCCAAGCCCAGCACTGCGCCCTCCCAGAAAGGAGAAACCGGGCAGGGCTGTTTGCAGGCCCCAGGAGGCCCAGGGAAGGCAGAGGTAATGTTACACCTGGATACCAAACACATCCTCTTAGCAACCATTCCGGAAAGTTAGCCCTGAAAGGTGGTGAGAAACAGGAGCCCGGGGAGCCCGCCCTCCTGAGACGGTGGGGAGCTCTGGGGGGAGGGGAGAGCGTGGCTGGAGGGGGCCACGGCCACGTGGTGAGGCTGCACTTCCGCACTTCACTGCCCTGCCCCGGGGCAGGGGGCGGCATGGGGGGGGGCTCGGAAAGAACTCTCTGGAGAGACCCACAGCTGTTAACAGCACAGCCTCGCTTGGGAGCCTGGTCGGAGCCTGGTCGTGGCACCTGGTCGTGGGGCAGGCGGAGGCCTTCTGAGGGGCCACCAGCCCCTTCTGAACAACTACTCCCCGTGGGGGAGTGGGGGGCTGAGCCAGGCAGGGGGGCATCTGGCCCCTGAGGGGCTTACACTCTACAAGGACACACATCCCTTAGGGCCGCTGGAAAACAAGCCATCCCCTGGGGACCTGATGTGAGGCCACAGGACAGAGTCCAGGATACAGTAAGCCCTGTCCAGCCGCGGGCTCTGGCGCATGCACCCTCATGTCTGCAGTGCGCCGCTTACAGCAGAGGGGAGGGGAGTGGGGAGAGGGGATGGGTGGGCGAGAAGGGAAGGGAGGGGAAGCATGCGGAAGGGGAGTTTGGGGGGAGGAAGAAAGGGGAGGGGATAAAGGAAGGGGGAGGAGAAGGGGGAGGGGAGGAGTGCAGGGGGAGGGGTATTTTGGGGGAGACGAAGGAGGGGGAGGGGCACTTGGAAGGGGGGGAGGCTGAGAGCAGCCACCATCTACAGTAAACAGATAACAAGGGGTTCCCGGGTCACACAGGAAGCACACAGTAACTGAGCTACAGCACCAGGTCCCCATTTACACCAAATTCAGCGACAGGTGAAACCAAGCTCCTAGCACCAGGGACGCGCAGCGGGGGGTCTGCAGAAGCAGGTGGCTTCTCATGAACACCAGAGTCTTACCCAGGGGGCAGCACCCCTCCCGTGAAGAAGGAAGAACTGAAGGGTCCTGCAGGAGCCCCTGACCACAGGAGGGGCAGGGTCTGGGGAGAGGCCAGGGGCCTGGGGTCCCTGGGGCGGGCACTGCCAGTCTCGGCTCAGTCCAGCCCCAACCACCTGGCCTGCCCTGCCACCTGTCTCCCGCCCTCTGGACCCGGCAGGATCCCCGCCAGCACCCAGGATGACCCCCAGCCAGCACCCAGGATGACCTCCCCCCGCCAGCACCCAAGATGACCCCCCACCAGCACCCAGGATGATCCCCGCCAGCACCCAGGATGATCCCCCCGCCAGCACCCAGGATGACCCCCCGCCAGCACCCAGGATGACCCTCCGCCAGCACCTGGGATGACCCCCCGCCAGCTACCTTTCTTCCAATCCTGGACCAAACACAGGACGAACAGGCGTCACACAGAAGGCAAGACTCCCCAGGGACGTGGTGAGAGCCAGCCGTGACCGTGTGCCCACCATTGCCGGGAGCCGCCCCAGCCCTGCTGGGTGACACGGTCACAGTAAGGAAATGGCAGACGTGCACGGCTCCTGCCATGAGAGGCGGAACTGGCGTCTCCTTCTGCTACTGCTGCTCACGTGAAGTTAAGCCTGTTGCTACTGACTAGGCCGCACACTGTTCCGAGTCAGGCCGATATTCCCCACACAGTTACCCCGTAAGAGAAGGCATTTTGCTGCCCCTGCACAAGGGATTTGAGATCCAAGCGCTGCAGATGTTTGCCAAAAGGCTCTTCTAATGAGCCCTGCAGCCCCAAAACATGAGGGGGGCTGAGAACACGGGAGTTACAATGAAGTCTGGCCCCGAGAAACAGAGCCTGACTTACAGGTAAGACACAGACGAGGACCGGACTTCAGTTGCTGCGTATATTTTCACTATTGGCGTCACAGATACCCTCCCTTGCACTGACCTCAGCTTGCGATGGATAAAAAATTAGAAACCCGGGTGCAAGGTCAACGCACACAGGGCCCCCATCGTGCTTCCGTCAAGGAAAGGGCTTTCTCTGGCAACTTGTTCACACACATTCTTTCTCTCATGGCTCATGTGCCAGAGAAAATAACTCCCAGCCTGTCTATACACGATTTAACCCATGTTTTTGATTTAGCATGACTAACTTAAATAAGATGTATATTATCCTGGTTTTTTACTAAAAACATCTTGTTATTCTCTTAATTGTAAAATTTACCTCACTGTAACTGTATTACAGGACTTGGTTATAACATGTTAATTAAAAACCAAGTCATAATTATTGACCAAAACCCGACCCGTACAAAATAAGAGGGGTTTGTTCCTTTCTTAACCTTGGGGACCGATGCCAAGAATAAATCGGGATGGTTCTACAGAAATACCTCTGTCAGACTTGTCTCTGTACCTTGGATGATTGAAACACCGTATCACTAAGAGTTAGAATCTGCGGTTTCTATTTTCTGATGTCACGTTATTGCTTCACCAATAAAAAAAGACACCAAAGCAGACTGAGCGGAGGTGTCTGCCTGGTGATCCAGAGAGAACGTGCGGCTCTCTCTTCTCTCTCGCCGGCACTGTCCGTCCTTCAGGGGACCCTGGACCTGCTGGAGCTGGACTCCGGCGCACCACCGCTGGCTGGACCCCAGGAGATGCCGCCTCACACCTGTCAGAATGGCTTTTACCAAGAAGACAAGAGGTAACACGTGTTGGCGGGGATGTGGAGGAAAGGGGGCCCGTGTGCACGGTTGGTGGGATGGCACACTGGTGCAGCCACTGTGCAAATCAGTGTGGAGGGTCCTCAAAGAATCAAAAAGGAAAGGATCCTAGGATCCGGCTTTGCACTCCTGCGAGCACACCTACAGAAAAGAACAACTTTAAGAGAGATCCGTCCCCCACGTCCACGGGGGCGCATCTCCCACGTCACAGGGGGCGCTGTCCCCCACGTCCACGGGGGCGCATGTCCCACGTCACAGGGGGCGCTGTCCCCCACGTCCACGGGGGCGCATGTCCCACGTCACAGGGGGCGCTGTTCCCCACGTCCACGGAGGCGCCCTCTCCCACGTCCTCAGGGCGTGTCTCCCACGTTCACGGGAGCGCCGTCCCCCACGTTTACGGGGGTGCCCTCTCCCACGTCCACGGGGGCATGTCCCCCACGTTCACGGGGGCGCGTCTCCCACGTTCACGGCAGCAGAGTTCACAGAAGCCAAGAACTAAACAGCCCCGTGTCCGTGACGGGAGACGGAGGTGCGGTAAGGACGTGGGTGGAGACACAGCGGGCGTGCACACCGAGGACACCGGCCACGTGCAACGAGGGGGCGGAGCTCGAGGGGCACCAGGCGAAGTGGGATGCGTCAGAGCAAGACAAATGCTGCTTAGGTCACTCGTACTTGGAATCTAAAAGCGCAGAACTCGGAAACAGAGCAGAAAGGTGGTTTCCGGGGGCGGGGCGGGGGCGGGGCTGCTGCTCCAGGGGTACCAACTTCCGGTGGGAAGGGGGAGTTCTGGGGACCTGAGGTGCAGAGGGACGCCTACGGTGAGGCCGCTGTGCCGCTGGGAGGCCGCTCGGAAAGTCGACGCTCTGGTTCGCACCGCCAGAAAGCCCTGGTCACCGTGTGAGGTGACGGGTGTCGGCCGGCGTCCCTGTGCCCATCATCCGGGCACGTGCCTCTAGCAAATCATCGCCGCTGCACCTGCCCCTCACGCGATGGCCGCGGGTCCACTGTGCCTCAGTGCAGGGGAGGGGGGGCAGCCGCCGGAGACGGAGACACGGGCCAGCCTCTGAAAGGAGTTAGATGCCCCTGCTGGCAAGGTCTGCCGAAGACCGGTCTACACCGGCGAGCTGGCACCAGAGGGTCAGGGCCCCGGACCACCAGCACGCGGGGGGCCTGCAGGGCAGTGCAGACGACCCAGATGTGTCCCGGCAGGGGAGGGCACACGTGTGTGCAGGTGTGTGTGCATGCCCACGCGGCTGCCCGCCCTGTCCCCACGGGGAAGTCACTGGAGGGCTGAGCCCAGGAAACAAAATGACCAAGCATAACGATTTCGGAGTCAGAATCAAGCGTCATCAAGGCGCTCTCTGCTCCGTCGAGCAAGGGTCCCGGGGAGGGGGCGGCAGCTGCCCACAGCGGGCAGGAGGGCTCAGGAGGACGGCCCTGCCTCCCCTATGAGGACACCAGTGTCACTCAGGGGCTCCACCCTGACCCTGCACACCTCCCAACACCGTCTCCTTGGGGGATTTCGGCCTGCGGACCTGGGGGACGCGACGTTGTGGGCCCATCAGCGCCTACGGATACTTTATTCTAATGGCAACGGGGCGGCGACACAACTCCTTTCCTTTGAGTTGCAGCTCACGGCCAGACATCTGGCAGACCAGATCTCCCGAGACTCCTTCGGAAGCACTGTCCCAGGTGTCGCCGGGGCACACGTGGAGGTCAGGGACGGCAGCCAGCACGGCTGGGGGCCCCCCAGGAGGAGGAGAGGGGAGTGGAGAGGACTGGACCATCGCTGGGCCTCTGTGGACTCCGCCGCGGGCCCTCGCCGAGGTGCCCCAGACGGTAGTGGGCCCCCCGGGTCCCCACCCCAGCCGTCACCGCGGCATGCACACAAGAGCCAGCAAACTCAAGCCTCAAGTGATGAGACTGCACGGAGGGGAGCAGGATGCGGACACATGTCCCTGTCCTTGGGGCCGCGGACGAGTCACCCTGCGTGGACGAGGGGACTTTGGATGTGTGACCAGCTGAGGATCCTGAGACTGGGAGACTGTCCTGGGTCGCTGGGGTGGGTGGGGCCGCGCCGGGTCCTCATGTCGGGAAAGGGGTGTGCCCGGAGGACGGGGCGATGTGGGGCCAGCGCCAAGGGATGCAGACAAGGCCGGAGAGTGGCCTCTCCTAGGGCCTCCAGAGGAGCCAGCCCTGGCCCCACCCTGGCCTGGGACCCCCGGTGCACCGTGTGAGGATGACGAGGGTAGTACGTGTGTATTGTCTACGCCTCTTCGGCCACCTCTTATGGTGGCAAGAGGAGGGTGACGGGGCCACCCACGCCAGCCCGGAAGCCCCAGTGTGCGGCCCCGGGGGCCCCGCGAAGGGCCGAGGGCAGGCACGGGCCTCCAGGGGGACGAGCACATGCAGGCCTTCCGCAAACCTCGAGGGCCCGGAGGACGCCCCTTCCTTGCGCCCACAAGTGCATCTGCTGCCCCGACAGGCGCACCGGCTGAACGCTCCCTCTGCGCACCTGCCGCGTGGAGACACTTGTGAGCGCTCAGAAAGCCCGGCAGTTCGCCCGTCTGCTCCTAACATCGGACCTTGTGTTGTACAGCCTTGACGGGGAGCGTCGTGGATAACCAGGTGGCTGCAGGGTGACGCCGTCCTGCACCGGGAAGTGTGGGAGCCGCGACCACCTGGGGACCTGCTGGCCACAACGCCCCTCGCGCCCGTGCTGCGCCTGGAGAACATTCTGCACCCCCCTCGGGGAAACAGAGCTGGGCATAAACCGACCACGCAGGAGAATGTGTCTCACAGCTGTGGGTTCAGGAAACAATGGCTCCTTCCGTTGTTCCGTGAGCTGCCTCAGAAAGCCCGGCAGCCCCCGGCCACAGGACAGTGTGCCCGCCCCTGCGGGGGCCCGGTCCCCAGGGGGAGGCCCCAGGTGGGGCGGAGCCAGCAGGACGGTGGGCACAGGACACTGATCGGGACTCGGCCGCTGGCTTCGGCTGCTTCTGCACCTCGAGGGCATGAGAAGCGACAACGTGGCCACACACCATCTCTGCCTCGTGGGTAAGAAGTAAAACAGCAGCAGCGGCCTGGAGACAAGTGGCTGAGTGGGTGCACTCGGAGCAGGGGCTGTGCTGGGCCTGGACCCACCCAGGCCTCACTCGAGCCCCCCTGTGCCCACCTGGGTCCCCCGGACCCCACCCAGGCCACCCGGGACCCCCCCGGGCCCTGGCCTCACCGGGGCCCCCACATCACCAGCATTGCTCACTCACAGCTTGGATTTGATGATTTGGTTGCCTCCTGGGAAGTAGGAAAAATAAATCAATCCATTCTGGCATCTGGACTCCATTCCTACATTCAAATACTTTCTAAGAAACCAGAGAAAAAATACCGTTGGCCTGAGGGGATCTGGCTTCGCTCCCTCCGGGACACGATGTAACATAGAAGCTCAATTCTGGCAACTGCGCTCGCTTTAGTCTCCAGTGTCAGGGACGCCCTGGATACAGAAACGGGAGGGGCCCTGGACCTGCAGGCACCGCCACACGAGGTGACGGTGACGACCCCCCAGACTCCGCCCTGAGGTGCAGCCCAGGGCCTGCGTTCCAGGGTCAGCGGTGGGCTCAGCCTGCCCGCCCCCGACCAGGTGGTGGCCTTGAGAAGTGACTCAGTTTGCCCATCCATAGAATGGGGTCACACAGTACCTATGTCACTGGCTGTGCATCAGGGATTAGAACGGCGGTGGCAGCGGGAAGCACTGGAGAATCAGACGGTAAGATCCAGGAGGGACCCCAGAGAGGGCCCACGCCAGTGACACTGTCCCTGTGTCCCCGTGTCTCGGCGCCTGTGTGTGACTTCCCAGAGCATGCCCCCTGCCCCAGCCGGTGAGACCAGGACAGACTGGAGGTCTGCTGTTCGCATGTATGTATCCGTTTACCCGGTTCGTACAGGAGCCCCGGCACGCGTCACAGCCATGCGCCAGGGGACACAGCACCGGCGCCGGGTACACAGCACTGACGCCGGACAAGACCCTCATCTCCGTGGTGCTTTGCTTCCCGGGAAGGCCCACCTGCCTGCGTCCTCCCAGCGGAGCCCCCAGTTCCCGCGTCTCCCTCCCCCCGGGGCAGCGCTGACGTGGGCCCCCCCCGGCGTCTGTCCCGAGAGTCCAGGTCCTGGCCGCATCCCCACCGTGAGGCCCCGAGCTGGCGCTGGCCCAGGCCGGTTGTGGCGGGACGCCTAACCGCACAGGACGGCTCCCTCCCCACTCAGCAGACCAGCGAGTGTGGGCACCTGCTTCCTGCCGACGGCGCCCACCCCTTCACGGGCCACACAGAGCAGGGGCGAGGCCGCCAGCGCCTTCTCCCGACGCCCAGCCCGCCCCCCCGGCTCAGCCCACAGAGAGCGGCCATTCGGGGGGATCACCCTCCGCTCGGCCCGAGGACGTCCGAGTCAGCAGGAGAATGAGTAGAACAGAGGATACAGGTAAGGGCGGGCCCACAAGCCTTTGGTTTCAAGGTTTAAGCACTTTATTGAGGTATAATTTATACACGAGATCTCCCACCGTTCACTGCGTCCCGCCCGGTGAGCCTGGTCTTGGCAAACACCGGGGGGTGCCCTCAAACAAGGTCACAGATGCATGCTCGCCTCCAGAAGCCTCCTGGGCCCCACGGGCGCTGGGAGCACTTCCGGGGACAGAGACCTCCAGGCGCACAGAACAGCGAGCTGGAGGCAGGCAGCGCGGTGCAGAGGCCCCTGGACGTGCGCCCACTGGCTGCGCCCTCCCCTTGCGACAGCCCCCACCACCACTGGCTTCCCCGATGGTGACTGTTGGGTACCGCTTCCCACTGCGCCCAGTGGCCATTGGTCCTTCTCCATCTTGTGCCAGCGAGAGGCCCTCCAGGTTCATCAGCGTGGCCTCTAGCGGCAGGATTCCCTTCTGTTCTGGGGCTGGACATCTTGGTGAGGCAGGGAGTACCAGGGACCCTGCGTGAGAATGTGGGTGCCGGGGCATCTCCGGGGTGGGGGAGCGCCTCGAGGCGGTGTTAGCGGAGGCCACGTGGGGTCCCCCAGGATCTGGCAACAGGGCCTGGCCAGCCGTGCAGTTTGAGGTTTGCGGCCTGGGAAACGTGTGCAGGACAGTGGAAGGTGTGCCCTCCTCCCCCACCGGCCCGCTGGGCGGGAGGCGAATGCAGGAAAGTCCCGGATGGAAGCAAACCGAGGTGGCTTCTGCCAAACAGGGTGCCGTCGGAGCCGGAGAGCATCCCGGGAGAGCTCTCGAAGCCTCTGGCCCGGCTCGCCCAGCCCCGCCGGACCCTGGGGACTCCGGGTCAGATGCGCAGGTGACACGGGGACGGGGATCACATCGGTCCCCTGTGGTGGGGCCGGGAACACGGCAGGTGCCATTGTGGCTCCGCAGGGACAAAGCCCCGCGGTCAGAGCTCCTGACCCCGAGCAGGAGGTGGCTCCGTCCGTGTCTGTCAGTGGCCGTCTTCTCCGACGGAGCCGGACCCCCACATCTGTAACTTCCAGGGTCAGATGGCCAACATTCCGACAGGAAGTCAGAGCTGAAAATGTACCTTCCGGTTCACCAAGAATGTTCCAAGCGGGGCTGGCAGCGAGCTGGGTGCAGGGGTCACCAGCCCAGGGCAGCCCAGGTCACCTGGACCCTCAAAGTACCAGCTGCTCTTGGTGAAAACAGCATCTGTCCCCAAACGGGCCTGGAGCTGCGGCCCCACAGCCCGGGCCCCTCGGCTCTCCGGCCGGAGGAGCTGACGCCTGCCGGAAGGGAAGCTGCGAACGACAGGGCGGCGACGGGGCGATGACGGGCCCTGGGGAGCCCCCCGCGCCGCGCGGGCCCAGCTCTGACGCAGGCTGCTGTGTGCCTCCCACTCCGTGCGACTTCCGTCCCAAACAGGATAATCAGGAAGTTTATTACTTTGTTTAGAAAGTTAGTAGTGACCAATTTAATTCAATTTAATCTTCCATTTTCAGATTCTTCCCCCCAGATGCGCCCCAACAATCTATAAAACACCTGAAAAGGTCAGAAGGAGGCACAGCAGTTCAGGTCCCGCAGAGTGGGGGGCCGTCCTGCACCCCGAGGACCCAGCGCTGGCATGCTGGGCACTTGAGCATTTTCGAGAAAGTGGAGACCCCCTCCCCCCTCCCTTAGAGGGCCATGTCAGCGGGGCTCCCGCGGCAGCATGGACGTCCCCAGAAGACAACCAGGGGGCCAGCGTGTGTGCTAAGTGGCCGCCCCCCGGGCAGGGGAGAGGGGGCCCTGTGTGGGGCTTACTCCACCCCTCCGTCTGAGGCTCGGGGAGGAAGAGGACGGGGCACGCACGGCAGCTGGCTGTCACCTGGGGTCGGGGTGTCGCCTCCCGCCTTCCTTCCCTTGTTGCCGAAAGTGTAAACATGCGTGAGTTCACTGTGGAAGTGCCATTTCCTCAAGCCTGGACTTAGAGTCAGTGTTTTCCAAGGCCCAACAGCGAGGTCCAGCCAAGTTCACCCACCTTGACAGCTATTTAAGCTTTTTGATTTGGACCCAGAAATCTGCAGCCAAGTGTTCATTTTTAGCCAGTCAAGGTCAGAGCCAGCTGCGGTCCTTCCACTGCAGACTTGGGTCTACGGCTTGTCGAGAGCTTTCCAAAGCAAAGCATCCCACGGTGGCCGTTCTGTGCTGTGTCCCCACCAGCTGTGAAGGGGTGACCCCTGCCCCTCAGCACCCTCCCCTGGGGGTGACCCCCCCCTCAGCACGCTCTCTTTCGTGTGAGGTTGTCACTTCTTACTTCAGCCATTCTGGAAGGTGCTACTGCTGTCTCGTGGTTCCGTCTGCATTTCTGCAGAGGCTAGGGGCACGGAGCAGCCTCCCGCACTCTTGCCTGACGTCTGTCTCCCAACCCCGGGACCTGCTCAGGCCTGCTGGCCCTGTCCTAGCTGCACTCACAGCGGTGTCTGGTGAGCGTGGGGACCCCCGAGTCCCTCACCAGATCTGTGATCTGCAGCGAGTCTGCCCACCCTCTGAACACAGTGCTTTGCGGAGCGGAAGTTTCTAATTTTAACCAAGTCTACTTTACCCATTTCTCCGTTCGTGGATCAGGTTTTTGGCATCAAGTCTAAGAATCATTTGTGTATTCCTAGACCCCAAATATCGTCTACTACATTTCTTCTAGAAGTATTACAGTTGCACACTGTTTAAATCTGTAATCCATTTTGAGTTTACGTAAGGGGTGTGAAATTCAGATCAGTGTTTGGTTTTGCCCTGGGTCCCCAATTCCTCTAATAGCTCAATTTGTTGAAAAGGCGACCTTCGCTCTGTTGAATGATTTTCCATCTTTGCCAAATGTCCACTGGTCCCATTTGTGCGGGTCCGAGTTCCTACTGCCCCGGGGAACCTGCGTCGGTGCCTCACTGTCCTAACACATGAAGCAAAATTGCATCTTGATGGCGAGTTCACTGGGTCCTCCTTTTCCTTCTTGCACAAGACTGTCGTCAGAATCTTGGCTCCTCTGACTTTCCGTACAAATTTTAGGGTTGTCGTGCCTACATCTTCAAATCCACCTTCCTGGGGTTTTGCTAGGGATGCATTAATCATTGGGGTGAAAACGGACGCGCTCCACTCAGACTCTGACTCATTTACACCGCGTGCGTCTCTCCCTTTACGGGGGTCTCTGAGTCCCCACATCTGCATCTGCAGGGGCGGCACACAGCTCTGCACAGATTTTGTTACCTGCACCGAAGTGTTTCTTTTTCTTTCTTTCTTCTTTTTTTCAGAAAAAGAGAGAAAGCGCATGTGCGGGGGAGGGGGCAGAGGGAGAAAGAGAGAATCCCAAACAGGCTCCATGCTCAGCACAGAGCCTGAAGCAGCACTCGACCACATGACCCTGGGATCACATGACCTGAGCCAAAATCAGGTCAGACACTTAACCAACTTAGCGACCCAGGCGCCCCCAAGTGTTTCTTTTTAGTAACTACAACTTTCCCTTTTGGTGTCCACAGTTGATTGACTTTTGAAGGTTCATCTTGTTTCTGCATCCTTGTTACTCTCACTTATCTAAGTCTGGGACCACTTCTGTAGAGTCCCGGGACTTGACAGGTAGGTAGTCATTTCTTCTGTCAACGGGGACTGTCGGTCCCTCCCCAGTCTCCGGGCTGCGCAGCTCCCTTCCCGGACCCGCACCGCAGGGTACGAGCCGAGGGGCAGACGCCTCCCTGTGTCTGGGCCACACGGCCACTGCGATTCTCGCCACTTACCATGATGCTGCTGCCGGCGTCTCTGTAGATACTTATTAACAAGGTAAGGAGGTTCCCCTGTGTCCCTGGTTTTCTGAACGGGTGCTGCATTTTGTCAGACACTCCTTCTGTGTTGATTGAAATCACGTTCCTTAGTCCGTTCTGGCCGGTCCCACTGATAAATCTTGAAACTCGGGGCCAGCCCTGCGCACCTGCGACAGTCCTAGTCATACCAAACAATTCTTCTTGTCATCGCCGCCCTCCACTTGCGAGTATTTTGTTACGGACTTTTGTGTCCACACTCACCACCAACACTGGTCCACAGATTTCTTTTCTGTCTTTGGTTTGACAGCAACAGAACACTAGCCTCATAAGACAAACTGGGAAGTGCCTCCTTTTTATTTTCTGGAAGACACAGCGTAGAATTGATGTTGGTTCTTTAAATGTGTGTTAGAATTCTTGAGTGAGACCACTTAGGTCTGAAGGTTTGTGGAGAGCTTGAAACCTACTAACGCAACGTCCTGAATCACCGTCGGTGCTTCACACGGTCTGCTTCCTACTGTCATAGTTGTGATTTCCAAGAACTTTTTCTCGGTCTTCAGTTTTCAGAAATTCGACCACCCGATGTCCTGGTGCGGTTTGGCGGGATTTTCCTAACTGGGCTTCCACCCATTTCTCAAGTATTTCGGTTTGTGTTTTTTGCCAAGTTTGGGTAGGTCTGCGTCTCGTCTCCCTGTGCGGCCCCGGCAGCGCGAACGTCAGGTCGTCTGTGCCCCTGAGGCTCTGCTCGTTTTGCCCAGTCCGTTGTTTCCCGTCCAGGTTGGCCACGGTCTGCTGTTTTATCCTCAAGTTTGTTGGTTCTTAGGGTGTTGGGCCCATTGATTGAGGGTTTGACCTCAGTTATCATATTTTTCTTTTTTTAATGATTTATTTATTTTTGAGAGAGAGAGAGAGAGAGAGAGCCTGAACAGGAAGGGGCAGAGAGAGGGACAGAGGATTGAAAGCAGGTTCCACACTGTCAGTGACAAGCCTGGCTCAGGGCTCGATCTCAGGACCATGAAATCATGACCTGAGCCGAAGTCAGACGCTCAACCGACTGAGCCACCCAGGTGCCTGCAGTTACCATATTTTTCATTTCCCAAATTCCCATTTTCTTCTTCGTTGCCAAGAACCTCTGTTTGCCTTTGGAAGGCACACCCATGACCGCTCTGTGCAGCTTCGTGTGACAGCCTCACGCACCTGTCACCTCAGTGCTAGCACCTTCCGTCCTTGCTCGGTCAGGTCGAGATTCTCCTGGGTCCTGACAGGACGAATCCTTTTTTATGGAAATGTGTACATTTTTGTATTATGTTAGGAGGTTCCGGATCTCATTTAAACCTTCTGTGTCCGCTGGCGCCCAGACGGGGAGGGGAGGAACTACTTTCACTGCCAGTGCCCATCTGAGTCCAGATCCTGCCGGTGACGCTCGAGGACTCTGCTGACATCTGGGGGGGACAGTCCTTGTCAGTCCCGGGAGAGGGTGGGCATCCTGGCCCCCCCCCCCGCTAGACCCCTGCAAGGCCCCGTGGCTGGGAGACGGTGGGCTGCCGTGTCCTGCTCCCCACGTGTCTCCACTGTTACCGTAGGGGGGACACCGCGTTTCTCCGCAGCAGCGACGCCCGGACTCCACAAGCCCCCTCCACGTCACCCCAGAGGGAGCGGCGAGGAACTCCTGGTGTGGCTTTCTAGAGGGGAGGGGGTCTCGGGCGGCCGTGGGGTGGGATGCGGGCTCCCCACCTCTCTGCTGGGGCCGGGGGCGTCTCTGTCCCGCTCCGCTGCCCCTCACCCGGGCCCCCTCCTGGGGGGTGTCTGTCACACGCACGTGTCCAGTTCCAGGGTGGGAAAGCGTCAAGAGCTTCCAGAAACCCTAGTGTCAGGTCATCTCCTAGACCCGGAACACCCACCTCACGGTGGCCCGTGGCTGTGCCCACGCCCCGTGTGCAGCGATGAAAAAGAAACTAGAAATGCCAACCGTCCAATGAAACAGACCCCAGGGCAGAGAGTCGTCGGGATGTATTTTAAGAAGAGAGAAGCCCTACGGGCTTCCTCCACATCCCGCCAAGCGCCACCCCACGGCCGATCTACCACGAAACCCGGACACACGTGTCCACGTGCACGCCGGGCAGCACGTGTTCCTGAAAGGACTTCCACACGACTCGAGCTCCATACAGCCGGTGACACTGTGGCCACAACGCAGCTAACGGTTCTTCCGGAATAACTACCAGGCCAGTGTCCCCTCCTATCTTCTCTGCTTCCCAGACCCCGTCTGTTTGTTCAGACTGGGCTCCACGACCCGCGCAGGCCACGTGCCGCCCCAGCTGGCTGCCGAGGCGCCTTCCGTCACCAGGCTGCCCCCCCCTTCCCTCCCTGCCTCCTTTTCTTTCTTGAAATTCTCTTATTGAAGGAACCAGGTCGTTTGTTACAGTCTAGAGTCACAGATTACACGCTTGGCGGGTTTAAGTGCCCCGGTGTTGCCAGATCTCCTATAAATGGTCGGGTAGATCTAGAAGTTTCCCCAGGGTCCAGTTCAGCCTTTCGCTCATTTACTTTGTCGTGCGGGCGCCCCCCGGCGGCCACTGTGCGACCTCCCGCACCAGCACCTGCTCGGAGTGGCCACGCCCCCAGGATGGCGTCCGCTCCCTCCGTCCCGTCCTTGCCCCTCCGCGTCCGAGCGCAGGGCCCCCCACGGCCCCCCGCGCGCCCCGGAGAGCCCCGTCGGCCCTGGCCCCGGCGCCCCCACGTCGGGGCTGCTCCCCGCGCGTGCCCAGCCCGCCTCCGCCGTCTCCGCCTGCAGGCCCCTGGCCCCGGACCCGGAGCGAGGGCGGCACCGTCACCTAACCTCAGCTCGGGCATCCAGCTCGGCCAGGGGACACGGTGGCCGCAAGCGTCAGGTCGCTGTCCGCGGCCGCCCGCCGGGTGCGTCCGCACGTCGTTCGCTCCCGACACGGAGGCGGCGGCATTTCCACCGGACGCCGCGCGATCGCCGCCAGACCCGGTCCCCAGACGCCCGCGCCCCGGGAATCGCGACTGGCTTCCCGCTTCGGCCTCGACCCGACAGAGTCCGGAGTGCAAGAGGGGGCAGCTGGGGCGCGGGGGGCGCAGTAACTTCAGACGCTGGAAGAGGTGGCATTTCGTGAAAAGGCGTGACGACTGGGTGTGTCTGTTCTTTAAGAAGAAAGGACAGAAGCCGCCTCCACCCCGAGCCGCCGGAGAAGTCAGACCGGCCTCCGGGGCTGCAAACGCGGGGAAACGCAGCCCTGCATCCCACGCACACTTCGTTTCCTCACAGGTTGCCTTTCAGAGTGACAGACGGGCAGGGACGGGGAGGGACGCAGGGACGGGGAGGGTAGCCGGAAAGGCTGTAGACCAGCCACAGGCCTGCAGTGCGGACGCCGGGCGGAGCCGCAGGCGCAGGAGCGACGGGACCGCCACCGCCGGTTTGCGCCGCGCACGCGCCTTCCCCTCTTCGAGGCCTTTCGCGGGCACCCCGGGGGCTCCGTCGTCAGCCCTCTGACTCTTGATTTCGGTTCAGGTCATGATCTCACGGTTTGTGAGTTCAAGTCCCACACGGGACTCTGCGTTGACAGCATGGAGCCTGCCTGGGACTCTCTGTCTCTGCCCCTGCCCTGCTCCCTCTTTCTAAGGGGAAAAAAAAGCATTTCAAAGTATTTTTTCTTTTTAAAAACGTGTACGATTAAGTAATCTCTAGAGCCAACATGGGGTTCGAACTCACAACCCCGAGATCAACAGTCACACTCTTTAAAAAAATTTTTTTTAATGTTTTTATTTATTTTTGAGAGAAAGAGAGACAGCGTGAGCAGGGGAGGGTCAGAGAGAGAAGGAGTCACAGGATCTGAAGACAGGCTCCAGGCTCCAAGCTAGCTGTCAGCACAGAGCCTGACGCAGGGCTCGAACCTATGAACCATGAGATCAACCCATTAACGGTGAGACCATGACCTGAGCCGAAGCTGGACGCCTAACCGACTGAGCCACCCAGGCGCCCCAAGTCACACACTCTTCTGACCAAGCCAGCCAGATACCTCTTTAAGTATTTTTTCAAAAGAAAATAGTGATTCCTAACATTTTTGGTATGAAAATGCCATTTTATTTATTTACTTTTTTAAACACTTTTTTTTCCTGTTGATTTATTTTTGAGAGCAAGAGAGACAGAGCATGAGCGGGGGAGGGGCAGAGAGAGAGGGAGATACAGAATCTGAAGCAGCTCCAGGCTCTGAGTTGTCAGCACAGAGCCCGATGCAGAGCTCAAACCCACGAACTATGAGATCACGACCTGAGCTGAAGTCGGACACTTAACCAACTGAGACCCCAGGCGCCCCCAAACTGTCATTTTAATATAAGAACTGCAAACTCTTACTTTTTAGGAATATATAGCTGGGGAAATGCTACAGACTAGACGTTACGATGTATGGTTTTGTATCTTGTAGATGAATTTGAATTAATCAGATAGTCTCTACCACCCAGAGAGGAGAAAAGAACAATGCAGGCAGCACTGGGTCCAAACAACAGACGCCTGAGACCTGGGAGCCTTCCATCGGATCTCAGATCCCTTCCATGGAGCGCGCCCCCAGGGACCACGGGCCAGAGGTGCCGACGGGAGGGGTGCATGGGGAGAGGAGTGGGGTGCATCTGGGAGGAGTCCACAGGGGAGGGGTGCAGCGGGGAGCCCGGGGGGTGGGTGCTGGTGCAAGCACTGAGAACCCAGGGGACCTGGGCGGAACTCAGTTCCTTCACCAGGAGGACGGGCCCCTGGCATGACGATCTGGGCCAGCGTGTCAATTAGGCCTGTTGCCTAGAAGACTCTCAAGGCCCGCTTTTGCTGCATGAATTTAAATACCGTATTACTATGCGGAACACGCGTTCAGATGCAAGAGAACAGACAGGAAGCGGCGCAGCCGGTGAACGACAGGCGCCACCTGTCTCTCTTACTTGGGTCCCTAGTCAGCTGCCAGGAGAGGTTGCCCACGCCAAGCGCCCGAGCCTCCCTGGGGCCCAGGCCCCTCGATCCTCTTCCGATTTCTCACCGACAACAGAGGCGCACACACGCGGCCCGGCAAGGATGTGGGCCTTGTGCCCCGTCACCCCGCCGACAGTGGGAGCCCCTTCAGAGTGGACGGTCGCTGGGTCTTGTCTGAGCTGCTTCCCCAAGCGGGGTCCAGATAACGCTCCTGTCGTCCCAGAGAAGCTATTTCCTCGGCCCCTGGAGCGCTGCTGGCTGCTGGCCCGGGACGGGATCTTCGGACAGAGGGAGGGACGCGGCTGCCCGGTGTTCTCATCCCTGGAGCACGTGGGACATGCGTCCCTTGGCAGAGCGTGTTTCATTAGTGAGTGATCGCTGAGAGTTCCGAGAGAGAGATCTGCCTTTGAGAAGCTGGCACTCAGGGCGCCTGAGGGCTCGGTCGGTGGAGCATCCGGCTTGGGCTCAGGTCATGATCTCACGGTTCATGGGTTCAAGCCCGGCGTCAGGCTCTGTGCTGACCGCTCAGAGCCTGGAACGTGCTTCCAATTCTGTGTGTCCCTCTCTCTCTGCCCCTCCCCTGCTCATGATCTGTTTCTCGCTGTCTCTCAAAAATAAATAAATGTTAAAAAAATAAAAAACAAAAGAAGAAGTTGGCATCTTCAACAGGCGAAGTGACCGATACTCACAAAATCATCTCATGGGCACAAAGTGGCAAGTTCTCTAAGTGGCTATGCTTCGTGTGCCTGGACCCTTCCACAAAGGGCAGGAAACCGGAAACAGGAGAGACTGTGTGGGCCTGGCCTTGGTGCGGGTGACAGGGAAGATTTCCAGAGCAGATTACATTCCAGTATGGAGCCAGACAGAAGAAAGAGATGGCTGTTAAACAGCATCCTCATCCCATTAGAAGAGCGACATCGTGACGGACTTTATGCCAGGAGCGCGGAGAGAGTGGGAAATGCCTGAACGTGCCCCCTCCGGACGTCGCGCCTAATGCCAAGGTCACGATCGTCTCCAGATGGCAAGGAAGCACTCGATGAACTTACTTTTATTGGGTCTTGATTTTAAAATACTCGACAAAGAAAACCCCAATATCACACACACACACACACACACACACACACACACACACACACACCACCGGCACTAAAGTGCCCACATCTCAGCCCGTGTCCCACGGAGCAGGAGGCGTCCAGGCAAGGATGGCTCCCGTGGGACAGTGTCCCAGAGACACGAACGATGCCATCAGACAAGGCAGAAGTCAGAAGCATGAATAACTCAAGGAAGAAACAGAACCAAATTATTGGCCGACTTGTTTCTGTAACCATATAATGAGAATGAATTCTGGATTTCATACGGCCAAAACAAGGCTGGTAAGAAGGGCCAGGCAAGCCCTTGGACGGAGCAGGGAAGGGACAGGGACTGCATGAAATGTTAAAACATGCCCCAGGCCCCGTGATTAAAGCACGTGGCTCCAGAAATCGAAAGACAAACAGACCAATGATGCAGAACAGAAATTTCAGAAAATGACTCAAATATAGACTGAAATTTAATGTATTTTCATGCTGGGGTCTCCAGTGCCTGTGCGAGTTTCCAATAAATGATATCAGGACCACGGATTAGAAAAACAAAGTTGAAACCATACAAAATAAATCCAAATGGGTTAAAGGTTTAAGTGGAGGTAAAAATTAGGTGAATTCCGTTAAAACCTTGGACTAATAGGCCTTCTGAACAACAACTCAACATCCGAAATCTAAAATACTGAAACTCAACTACATGTTATTTTTATTATTTTTTTATTGTTTATTATTAATTTTTGAGAGAGACACAGAGACAGAGCATGAGCCGGGGAGGGGAGAGACAGAGGGAGACAGAATCCAAAGCAGCTCCAGACTCTGAGCTGTCAGCACAGAGCCCGGCGTGGGGCTTGAACCCATGAACCCTGGCCCAAGTTGGATGCTTAACCACTGAGCCCCCCAGGGGCCCCTCAACTACATTTTTAAAATGGCAAAAAGAGGAAGTCAGGTCGATGGTAATCTGAGAAAAAAGTACTTTCGTTTCCAGTCACAAGCGCCAATCTCACAAAGAGCTCCGAGAAACCCCTAGAAGGTTAGCAACGCAAAAGAAAATGGGCAACAGGAAGTATAAACAGCCCTGAAACAAAGGAGGGGCGTTCCAGGTCGCTTGTAAGACGAGCACGGGTCACCCCACACGCTGAGACGGACGGACGGGTGCAGAGACAGACACACCGACACACAGCCGCTCCCAGGATCTCGGCCGAGAGCGCCGCGGTGACAGCGCGGGGCCGCAGGACTCGGAGCAGAACCTTCCGAAGCACCTGCTCCGGCCCCGCCTCCGGGGCGTGGCCCGCACGCGCCTGCGCACGGAGGGAAGGACGCCCGCTGCGGCCGCGTTCGCCACAGTGAGAAAGACGCACGAACCCGGGCTTCGGCGACAGACGAGGGGCGTGTGCGCGGCCGGCGCTAAGCGCTGCGACTAGGGCGGGGCCAGGTCGCTCTTGGTGGCCGCGCAACCACTTCCGGCTCCTGGTAGGCGGGGACAGCGTGCGCTACCGGCGGGCGGCCTCCGGGCCGGCGGGAGGAGCCCGCCGCGCGCTGCCCCTGCTTGGTCTGCGGAGACCCGGCCGGCGGCCCCGCGGTCCGTCCAGGGCGTGGACCCCGGGGGCTCCGGGTCAGGGCGAGACTCCCAGAACCCGGCTTTTCCATCGCTTTGATCTTGGGCCATGAAGACGTATACTATTTATGACAAACCCAGGGAGGAAGGCGAGGAGGGCGGGACAGGAGGGGCCCAGGACGCTGCTCCTCGGAGGAAAGACCGGACAAGGGGGCTCAGGGAAGCTTGCATGCGGTGGGAGCACTGAACTGGGAGTCCTGGAGGTCTCTGAGCAGCAGGAAAGTGAGGTCATCAAAGCGATGGAAACACACCCCAGACACACACATTAACACACACACACACACACCCACACAGATGCACAGAGATGCACGCAGCTGTGCAGACTCACACTGGCATGTTTCACATTCCCAGGAAGCAGGGACCCCGACAGGCACAGCACTGAAGGGCCCTGGCAGGCGGTGGCCAGTGGGACCATGGCCACCTCTCCCCCAGGGACAAGCCCAGAACCCGCTCTCCCACACTGGCCGGGGTCTTGGGGACAGCGTCCGTCTTGGTGGCCAAGCGTCTGGTAGCCTGAGCACAGGTCAGAGGAGGCGGGATGGCCCCGGAGACAGACCCGGGGGGCGGCACAGCAGCCACCATCCCGCCAGGGAGCCTGTCCGAGATTTACCGGGGTAAAAGAGAGCATAGTGAAGGGAGTGTGTACAAAACAAGAGGAGATGCAAGGACACGTACACACGAGCTTACACCACACACTCACACACTCACACTAGCACACATCAAAAACCGGAGAGGAGAAAGGCGATTCTGGGGGACGGTGGCACAGGAGGAGGAGGCAGGGACGGCCCCCAGCTGTCTCTGGATGCGGTCACCTTACACAATTGAGAAGTCATGTGGAAGTGTGAACGCCTATCACTGACGAACAGAAGAAGGGATTTACTTACCAGTGGGCACAACCCCGCAGAGCGGCTTCCCAGGGGCTCGAGGGCCTGATAATTTGACTGCACCTCCCTGGTGGGACGGTCCCCCCCGACACCCTCTCCCTCAGCCATCCCCATCCGGGTGGCGGAGCAGCCGCTGCCGTCCACACATGGGGCTGCGGTCTCTGGGACTGGGGCACGGGGTCAGGAAGGCAGAGATCTGGGACCCGCGTGATCCCGAAGTTGAACTGAGCATCAGAAGGAATCAGTGCGTTCCAGCTGCGAGGGGGGAGGGGCCCTGGGCCGCGCCAGCCACCTGCCGGCGACCCCACCCTCCACGCTGCATCCCTGCCCTTTCTAGGCCCCCCTCCCCCGAGGCCACGCGGCGTGTGGGTGTCCCAAGGGCACGCAGCTCCTTAGCTTCTGCGGCTAAGAACTGGGTGCACGAGCACGTGTGCGCGTGGGACGCTTGAGGTGCAAACGCGGGGCACAGCCGCGCGGTGGTGGGCAGCCCCGCGCCAGGTGCTCGTCACCGCTGCTCTCCGCAAGGACGCGCTCAGGGTGCGCCGGAGGCTCCCAAGACCCCAAAGGGACAGTCTGACCAGTACGAGCAGCTGTGATGGATTAAAACACACTGGATAGTAAAGCTTCTTCGTTCTGTTGAAATCACGACGGCCCAAACGGGGCTGGCACTCTGCCCATCCCCAAACCGAGACCTAATCACTGCCCCGACTCCCCAGACACAGAGTGTCCTGACCAGCACCGGGCAGGTGGTGGCCCGCCAGCCGGACCCCTGAATGGTGAGCCCGCAATCGTCCACCCGCCTGCTCATAAGCGAGACCCTCCCCCTGTCCACCCGGAGGCCTCGCCGCTGCCGCCGGACCGCTGGCAAAGCCAACCGCGTTCTAACCACACTCGGCTCAATTTTGTTTTTCAACAGTTTAAAGCAGTATTTTTCAAACCCTTCGCACTTCCCTTGGGAAGATGCCCACGACACACGCACCGTCCTACAAACCGGCAAATAGGAAAGAGAGGACAGAGCGCGTGCAGGGACCTCCCGGGACCTCGCGTCCAGGTGGGTCGGGCCAAGGGCGACAGGAGTGAGGGAACGAGGGTGCAGTAAGGCTGGAGAATTAGAGTCCAAACAACGTCCCCGGCGGCCACCTCCATCCCGGGGACAGAGGCGTGGGCGTCACGTGCCTCCAGGGAGGGCCCCGCTGTGACACGTTTGGAAACAGCGCCCTCCGGGAGCTGGTTCAGGTTCTTAGGAACTACCAGTTTCTAAAGACGTCAGGACGGAACCACAGGCCGGGCCGCTCTGGGCGCAGCAGTGCAGCGGGAGGGTGTCCGCGCAGGCCCGGGTGTGGGAGGGCCGAGGCCTCCAGGGCAGGCACCGGGCAGGGCCACCAGGCTGGACCCCCGGCTCCCGGGGACGCCCGCCTGGCTGCTCCAGGCGCCCCTCTCCCCACTTCCCATGGCACTATTCACACCCAGCCCCTTCCCCGAGGGCCACCCGCAAAGTGCCAGGAAAATTCTCCCAACAGGCTTTTCTCTTCCCAACAGCAGGGTGAGCTCGGCCTCGGAGAAGCACAGGGCGCAGACCCGGGGGACCGGAGGGGACAGGCAGTTGCTGTGGAAGCAGCCTGTGTGAGGGGCGCACACGGGATCAGGGTCAGTGCGGGGCGGGCGCACCCACATTGGCGGCCACGCTGTTGTGCCCGGTACCATTCAAGGGTGACGTCCACAAGGTTGTTGGCGTCATTGGACACTGCTAACTGGTCAGGAAAGATCCAACATCGAGAAACGTAAATGCCGCAGCAGCGTTCCCAAACCAGGAAAGCTGGTCCTCGCCAGCGGACGGGCCTCCCCGACGCGGCACCGCAGCGGTGACAGGGAGCCGCTCCCCGTGACAGGCGCGCCTGCCCCCGCCTCCAAGGGCATCCAAGCAAACACACAAACTCCGAACGCTTCAGCCACGTGCTTCCCTGCCTGCCGCTCGGCTGGTTCCGCTCGGCCGCCAGCAGCCTGGCCAGTGGGCGACCCCCGAGTCCAGCCGCCGAGTCCCCTCTGGAGACTCAGCCCGGGACATGCGGTCAGATTGTTGCCCACGCGCCTCGCTCCCCATCTCAGTCCCCCTCAGGGTCCCCAGAACTGGGGGCACGACCACCCTGGGAACCTGAGCCGTGAGAGCCCGCCGAGCACGGAGACTAGATGACCCTCCAGCCGCAAAAGTCAGTGCTGCGTGGTGTCCGCGCTGTGACCGAGCCCTCGCGCAAGGAGGGGCCACCGCCTTCCCAAGTGCCCTTCCGGGGGCGGGCACCCGCTGACGGGCAGCACCATCCCCGCCCCCAGAGCGGCCGCACCCCAGAGCCGGGGGCCTCGGCGTCACGGGGAGGCTGTCCGGGGGGTTCTGGCCACAGACTCTCGCTCGCCACAAGGCACATGACAGAAATCAAGTTTCTAAACACACCAGGGACGCCGGTAAGGCCCCCGCGCCAGGACGCGACTACCCGCCGGCCAGGTTCAAAGGGCCGACTGTTCACACACGCGAGGGTCCGGCCCTGGGGCCGCGGCTCAGGCCCACCGGGGACCCCCACCTGCAGGGAGATGTGCACGTGTGGACGCAGACGCGCAAATGCCGAGCTGCTCACCTAGGGGCACCCCCCGCAGGAGGCCGGGACGCCTCTGCCCGGCAGGCCGTTGTGGGGAGCCGGTGGGGCGAGGCCAGCAGCTCCAGATGCAGAGCAGGGGGAGTGCTCCCTGGCTCCGGTCCAGCCCCCAGGGGACACTCGCCGTCCCTGTCACGCTCTCCGTTGGTGGTGGGCGCCTTGCTCGCCCCGTCCGGTGGAAACGACTTTCGGAGCAGGACAGGAAGGACCCGCAATAATCTGTGCAGTCCCTTCCGTCAAGAGACTGGCCGGGGGCGCGAGGGCGGGCGGGCCCGGCCCGGACAGGGCCAGCTGGGCGCCAGGGACAGGGGCACTCTCACACCTTGGGTCCTGCTCATCTGTCCCCAGGTCACGGCCACAGGCCTGCTGACCAGCAGGAGCTTCACCCGGGCCCTCGTGGTTTTGAGAACCAAAGCCAAGCCTGGTGCCGGTCACCGCGGGCACTCGGCGTCTCACCGAGACCCCAACGGCCTGCCATCCCCTCACTGGAGCCACCTCGTCCCGCACCGCTCATCTGAGAGCCACCAGGCGGCCGGGCCAGGAGCATCCTGGGAGACTGTGCCAGCCGAGCGCGGTGCCAGCAGCCGGCCCACAGCGGCGCCCCGGCCACCCCGCGTCACATGCCTCTCCTGGATCCGAACACACCAGCCTCCCTCGAGGACCACGAGAGCCACGGGGAGGACCTTTGGGTCCAGTCGGTAGCCAGAGCTTCCGGACCGGAGTAAGCAGCGGCCCCACCTGTGAGCGTGTCCGGCCCCCCGGCCGGTCTGGAACGAGCCCCACGACGGCAGGGACATCGATCCGGTGGTCACCGTCTTCCTGCTCAGCCTCGCCGGGGGCTCCTGGGGAGGGACGGCGGCGGCGCCCCGCCCGCTTGCACAGGACACGTCCCCAGCAGTCACGCATGGGCCTGTGGGGCGGAAGCAGCTGGAACAGGAGAGTGAGCCCCCCCTGCGCAGGGACACGGCGTCGCGTCTGTCACGAAGCCTCGATGACTGCACGCGGCCTCCTGCGGCGCCTGTTCAGAAACGGACAGAGCACGTCCCGCCGACGTCCCCGGGGTCAGGGACAGTGAGCAGCCAGCCTGCCGTCCTGACTGGATGGAGCGAAGGCTGCAGACACAGAAGTATTATTTACTCCTGCCGTTACGGGAAACAAAGGCCTAGACTTTCCCCTTGACATTTAGGCTCCTGTTTCAAGGACAGAAAAACCCCGGAGGCCCGGTGTCAAGGTCACAGCTCACTCACCGAACTGGCAAACTTTCGAAACCATTGCTGGCTGCTTATTCGGATTACTTAAACACACGTTGGATCCTCTGAGCAAAGAAACCCTTCTCGAGCCCCAGAACAAACACTAAGGTGTTATCCCTCCCAGGAAACTTGGCAAAGGGGCTTAAGTCACGTTTTTTGGGAGCCATGTTGAATTTAAAGAGACAGCCGGTGACCACGTCTTGGGGGGCACCTGGGGCACGCGCGGGGCACGCGGTCGCCTCAGGAGGTCACTGCCACCCACGCTTTGTCCAGCCTGCGCCTTGAGCCTGTTTCGGGCTCGGGATCATTTCCCCGAGTCAACGTCACACCTGCAGGGCTCCGTCGTCAGGAGTAAAGACATACGTGAGGGAACTTCCCGCCCTCACTTGTGTCTCCACAGGCAGCCTCACCTTTTCACGTCACCGTCCAGATTCGGCTTCTGTCCCTGCCTGAAGCCACTCCGCGGAGGGCGCCACCGCAGGGCACAGCCACCGTGCCCTCCGGCCACCAGGCCACCAGCTTTCGGTCCTCCCCCCCCCAAGCCCCCCCCCAGGCCCTGCCCGGGGCTGGCCCAGCCGCCCTGCCCCACAGGTTCACCCTGACACCAGCCTGCCCTCGGCGCGGCCCGGAGGCTGGGCAGCTTGAGGCCCACACTTTGTCCAGCCCTGGGCAGGGTCCCGACGGGCCGCCCACGTGACAACCTCCGCATGGAGCCTGCGGGCGGGAGGAGGAAGGAGCCGCCGCTGGACTGGGGGGGCGGGGCGGCCGCTAAGCGACAGACAGCCAGTTCCCAAGTGTATCTGGCATCAGCAACTCCGCACCCCTGCCCGAGAAGGCTCCCCGCTTCCTCCCTCGTCCTGCCCGGGCGTGCAGCCCCAGCGGCCTCCCTGCCTGCCCTCAGCACGCACCCGAGCCTGTTTTCACGGACACGGCTGCCGTCCAGCTCGCTGGTTACCCGTGCGCGTCCTGCTAGTGACTTCTCCAGGCCTGTGTTTCGGGTCCCTGTGGCGTGTTCTTAACCTCCTCACACAGGGTCGGGGTGAGGAGCCTTCACACCGAACGGGAGGGACAGGGAGCCCCCTGGGCAGCACCTGAGCCCCCCCATCCCGCACCCACGTTTCCAAGGCGATCACACGGTGTGCAGTGACCCAGGAAGGGCGCGCACGGAGGCCACAGTCAGACCGAGTCTAAAGATTTCCGATTGCCTGAGTCTGGTTTTGACCCTAAAAACTAGGAGGAATGATTTTCCGGGTTAAAGCTAAACAAAACTCAAAACCCTGTTTTTTCCCCTTTTCCCCAAATTCTGCTGGGGGAGTTTCAAATGAACAGGCTGATTGTAATCTTAACCGACCAGACTAGAAAGAGAAGGCCGGTGGGCGAGGTCACCTTTGTTCCCAGCACGGCTGAGAAGAGCTCCCCTCCCCCAGCCCCTCTCCCACCGTCCAGCCCCTCCCCCAGGCAGGAGTTCACAAGTGTCACTGGTCACTTGGTCTCCAGACATGAGCAAGATGATTCAAGTTCTGCTTCCATTAGTTCATTCTCAAAAGCGGGCCGTCCACCCCACTCGGCCGAGGGTGGGGGGAGGCTTCCCAGCTTCCACTGCAAGGTCCCACCTCCCTCTCCCCTGGTGGGTCAGCCTCCAGCCCTGAGGACAGCAGCGCCAGGGTGGAGGGGGGGGCTCCCTCCGCCCCCCAGGACCGCGCTTCTCCAGCAGCTCAGGTCAGTGCCCCGGTGCCCTGGGCAGAGAGTCCCAGGCAGGAGAGAGAGGGGCTTCTCCATCGCTGGGTGCAGCCCGAGGGCACAGAGAAACCCAGATGTGAGGCCCGTTCACTGTGACCACCGAGCACCAAACCGTGTCGGTGCCCTCTGGGGGTCCTGCCTGCTCCTGGAAGAGCCCCGGTAAGGAGCCCGGCCCCGGAGGGACAGGGGCACCCGTGTCTGCTTCCGTCCCTCTCCGGAGTCCAGGTGTCCCCCACCCAGCACACAGGGGACCCAGGGGCTGGGTGATGGGGGCGGGGCCCAGCACAGCAGAAGACCGAAGCCAGCCGGCCTCACCAGCTCTCCCCTCAGCTCGGCCGCCTCCCTGCACACCTGCTCCCGCCCCCGCAGCCCCCGCCCTCACGGAGCTCCCGGGGAAGCCGGCCGGGCGCACCGGTTCCGGGCACCAAACGGGCCAGCACCCTGGGTCGGCGGCACTCAGGCTCGGTGCCGTCACCGGGTGGGGGGCCACGGGGGAGGCGCCGGGGCCCCCACGCGCTCTCGCTGGACAGACAGCTGCCCCAGGACCGGAAATCGCACGCTGCGCCCCTGCGGCCTCTCACCGGAGCCGGAGCCTCACCGCTGGCCGCGTCCCTGCCGCGTGTAACCACCGCCTTATCGGTTACAAACCGCCAATCCTCAAAGGGTGCGTTATCATGAACAGAGAAGAGGGTTCCAGGAGGGAGAGGGTGAGGGTGGAGGGGGTGTGGTCATCCCTCACCTCCTCCTCTGCCGAACCCAAAATTGACGCTTCCTAGTTTACTGGTAGCCTGGAGTGTCAGGCATCCTCCTGTGGAATCAAAGTTCTGGAAGTTTCATTCGAGGAAGCAGGAGGCCAGGAGGGTTATGTCCCGTCTCAAAGAGGAAAGCAGCACAAATGGGCAATGCCAGCCCGGAGCCCACGGAGCCTCCGCAGGCAACTGGGTGCCCCCGCCCCGGCCTGCACCGGCGGCCACCCTGAGCCGACAGCACCCAGACTCCGCCGTCGGGCGCTCGGCCCCAAGCTGCTTCTGCGTGTGTTTGGGAGAAGACCGACCCCCGACTCCCGCCCTCTGCCACGGACGGGGCCACCGAGACCTCTGCTTCGGGCAGGGGGCTCCTGGCCCACCGCCCCCGGGGCCTGCGTGTCTGCAGCCCAGAGTCCCCCGCCCGACCAGGGAAACCTGCACCGAGTCCTCACGAGCAAAGACAAGCGGAGAAGCGCACCGGACACTCGCGACTCGGCGCGTTGCCCGCGGGCCGGTGACACCCCAGGCCGCCTGCAGGGCCCCCAGGCTCCGCCCCCACCACAGAAGGCAGATAACCTGGTGGCAGAGACCCCTCCTTCCGCCGTGACTGTGGCCTCACTTGACCCGCCAAGATGCCGCTTTCCCAGAGAAAAGCCGAGATTTCAGCCGAAACCGCCCCGAGGAGCCTGAAGCTCAGAGGGGAAAGAAAGAATCACCAGCAAGCTGCCTGCGCAGCAGTGAGGCCTGGCCGGGGGAGGAGCGGGTGCAGGGGAGGGGCTCTGCGGGAGGCCGAGGAGGCCGGTGTCAGGCTGCGTGCAGCGCTTCCGGCCCACCGGCTCAGCGGCCTCACTCCTACCGCTGAATTATGGCCTCCTTCTACCCGTTCCTGCAAGTTCCCCTGGAAGAAAGCCTTGCCTCTGCCACACTTTGAAGAAGAGTCACCCCGGAAATTGGGGACATTAACCCCGGAGCCCCAAGCCCCCAGGCCCCTCAGGCCCCAGGCCCCCCAGCCTTCCTGCAGCTCTCCGCACAAACCACTTGGCATAACTGTGTGAGGCAGCGAGGCAACACTCCCATTTCACAGAAGGCAAAACCGAAGCTGACACAGGCACATGGGGGAACCACAGCCCGGGGGCTCACAGGCGTGACTGCGTCAGGGCCCGGGAGGGTGCAGCCAGCCCACGGGGTGGGCTGAGGGGGCAGGTCCGGAACCTCTGAGCGTCCTAAGACAGAGCTGGCTCACCCCAGAGAGCACCCTCCTCCCCACCCACCAGGGTCCCGGCAGGGGTGTCCCTTGTCCCCACCCCACAGGTAGTTGGTCTCCTCTGCTCCAGCTGATCCGGGAGGCCGGGGGCAGTACACAGCTCTCAGACCACTTTGGGACCCTCACCCCACAGATGTGCAGCGCCCACGGCGCCGGTGCACGGGCTCCTCCCGCAGGGTCCTCCGCCTGACAGGGACTCCGGGACTCCGGCACCAGCGGCCCCCGGGGATGCGCTTCTATTCTGGTGGCGTCCCACAGCTCGGGGACACACATCCTGGGGCCTCCCACAGCATCCCCTGCACATCCTGCGGGGCCTGCTCCAGTCGCCTTAACCCCTTCCTGGCCCAAGGTCTGCCGGGGGCCTGGGGCCTCCTGCCCCTGCAGGGGCAGGGGAGGGCGTTCCAGCAAGGAAAGGGGCTGTGCCTGCGCAGAAGTAAAGTCTGCTCCTCCCCGAGCTGCCCAGGAGCCGGGAGATGAAAAGTGGCAGAACAGCCTTTGAAGCCGGAGGACAAAAGACATTTTTTGAATCTGAGCGTCTTCTCTGGAGCCGCACTTCGGAAAATCTCAGCGGCTAGACAGGGACCCCCCGCCGCCGCCGCTCCGGCCGCAGGGCTGGGGGCCGCCGGTTCGCGGGATGCCGGTGGGCGGACTCCTCCTGTGGCCCCGTGCCCACCTGCCCCGCACCTGTCCCCACACCTGTCCTGACACCTGACCAACCATGGGGCGCAGTTTGGAAGAGCCTGGGAGGTGGCTCTTCAAGGTGCGGGGCCGCGCGATGTGTGGGGGCGTCTGTGCACTTGGAGCCCGCGCCCTCCAGCCGGTGACAGCTGGGACCCGGTCGGGTCCTCCCGCCGAGGGACGGCCCCACCGCATCGCCGCCCACCGACCCTCC
Source organism: Mungos mungo (assembly GCA_004023785.1). Classification (NCBI taxonomy): domain Eukaryota; kingdom Metazoa; phylum Chordata; class Mammalia; order Carnivora; family Herpestidae; genus Mungos; species Mungos mungo. The sequence goes on along the minus strand of PISW01008652.1, from coordinate 2,187 downwards.
ACTCCTTTCCCGCCCCGGCCCCGCGCACCTGCCCCGCCTGGACCGTCCTCCCGAGGCCTCCACTCCGCACAGGTGCCGCTCTAGGCCCGGCGGCAGAGGGGGAGGGGTGCGGGGGAGGAGGGCGCACGAGAGGGGCGGGGAAAGGGGGGGGCGGGGCCGTGGTGGAGGGCGGAGGGGAGAGTGAAGGCCGAGGGAGGGAGGAGCGGGGCTCCGGCCGGGTAAGGGTCTGAGGCAGGGAGGTCCTGGCGCCGTAGAGGGGCGGCGGGAGGGGAGGAGACGACCCAGCTCGCCCTCCCCTCTCTCTCGTGTCAGGGGGGTCGGGGTCGTGCCGAGGGGCTGGGCTGCTGCCCCTCCGCCTGGGGTCCCCGTACCGGATTCTCATCAAGCACCCAAAGGGGACACAGGCTGGGCGGGCAGTTCTGCCCTGGGGCCGACCCCGGCCTGACTCCAGGTCCCCGGCCCACCTCTGAGCCGCGGGTCGCACCCTGCCTCCCACGAGGAGCTGTGCGTCTGCGCGGAAGCCCTGGACGGGGCTCGGGCCCCCCAGCTCCACACGACCCTCTCAGAGAAGGAGGGGTGGCCGGCGGGCGCCCCGGGCCGGCTGTGGGGGGCTGTGCTCCCGGGGGAAGGGGTTCCGAGGCGGGACGTGGGTCAAAACCCGGAACCGGGCCCCGGACTGTTGGAGACACTGCAGCCGCCTCTCACGACCCGGGGCCGGGTGGGCAGGGGCTCGCTGTCCCCTCCGTAGGTATGCTCCGGGAGGGTGGCCCAGAGCGCCGAGGCCACAGGCGCCCGTGTCCCTCTGGCCGGTGGGCACCCAGCCTTGCACGCGTGTTTCCGGGGAGAGGAGCTGAGCCTCCATCGCTGTGATGTCCCAGGTCCGGGCGACGCGGCTCTGCGGCCGGAACGTGAACGGCACAGGGCCCGGAGCGTCCCGAAGGTTCGCCCACAGTGAAGCTCCATCTCGCGGAGCCTGCGAAGGGCCCCCCGGGGCGCGGGACGGTGGGCAGCTCCTTTAGATCAAACAACGGGCTTCTGCCAACTGGGAATTAAGCGTAAACTGAAGGCCGCTCTAGGCCCCGGACGCCTAAGCCCCACCCAGGGGATGGGGACACTGACCTGGAGGGAGGGGGCCCGGCACTCGCCGCACAGGAGGACTCTCCGCCCCCCACCCCACCCCCCGGCTGGGCGGGGCCGTGGGAGGTGCAGCGGCTCTGCTGGGGGGGGGGTCGAGACTCTGGAGGGCAGGACGGGGGCGTGCGGGCGCCCCGCTCTCCTGGGAGGTCCCGGGGCGGGCGGCGGGCACAGCGTGGGCTGCGCTCCTGCTGTGTGCACAGAGCAGACAGGGTGCCCCAGGAAGGGGGGAGGCTGGCTCAGGAAGGAGCGGGCGGTTTGAGGGGGACCAGAAATCCCCGCAAGGGGAGACCCCGCTGCCTGCAGAGGGTGGTGGGGGGGCGCCCCCAGAACCGGACAGGCCGTCTTCTCGGCAGGGCCACGGGGAGGTCGGGGAGCCCCGGCGTGGTGCGCCTCTCGTGTTTGTCAGGCCCTGCCGGCCCCCAGGTCAGCAGCGGAGGCCCAAGGTGAAGGGCAGGGGGAGGCTGCGGCGGGTCCACACCAGGGGCGGAAAAGCAGGGGAGGTGGCGGGTGGCCAGTGAGACTGCGGGGCTGCAGGCCCGAACCCCACAGGGCAGCCGGGCCTGTGCTCCGAACCCGTGTGGCGGCCACGGTGCAGGCCTCCTGGCCCGGATCCCAGTCGCCGGCGCAGTGACCCCGGCACCGGCAGGCCCGGGACCCCCTTCCTCCTCCATGAAAGCTGTCTGCGTGGGGACACTGTCACTGCCACCGTGGGGTCACAGCTCGAAGTCAGATGTCTGCGTTCAGAAGCCGTGAGGGCCAATTCTGGAGGTGAGGTGACTGGAGAGGAAATGACTTCCCCCCAGTGCAGCGCCCTGCTGGCCTCCAGCTCATTATGGCCGGACTCGCCCTTTGTGCGAGACTGGGTGGCCTTCAGCTGCCCCCGGAGCCCCGCGGGGCACAAGGAAATTACCAGATGGGGCCCTGGGAGGTGCGAGAATGTGACTGATCAGAGAAGAAGGGGCGACTGCAGGGAGGGGACTTGGCTCCCAGCACCTGCCCCCAGCACCCGCCCCCAGTACCCGCCCCCAGCACAGGGGCACCAGCAACCCC
>PISW01008651.1:0-71066 GCA_004023785.1 Mungos mungo | reverse complement strand
TCTCTCTCTCTCTCTCTCTCTCTCTCTCTCTCTCTCTCTCTCTCTCTCCATCTCTCTCCCTCTCTCTTCTTTCTCTCAAAATAAATAAGTAAATTTCAAAAAAAATTTAAAAAATAATAACATAGTGCAGCGAGTCCCTACTGTTTTCTCATCAAAGTGTCTTCAGGTGCACAGGCACATGCACACGCATACACACACACGCACACGCACACACACACACACACACACACACACACAAGATACTGCTTGTATGACCCCCAGGAGTAAACTGGAAGAGACTCAGAGTCCCAGACAAGGTTCCTGACAGATGAAGACAACTGGCTAGGGATTCCAGTAACTCTAAGTCTCTTCTAGATGCTCTGAGGCTGGAGGGATCTGTACATCACAAAATACCAGTGCACTGTGGCACATCACTTGAGAGGACCTGCAGTAATGGTACATGGACAAGCTGAGTCACTCCGCTCTCTGCCATCTGGGAAGACACTCAACTGCAAGCTAGAAAATCCCTCAGACAATTAAGAATAACTACGTGGACAGTCTAGGTCTTGTCTGGCAGCCCAACAATGCCCTTACCCTACCACCATTTTCCCCTTGTCTTTATCTCTTCTCACCACTCACAGACCTACACCCCTGTTTCAAGCACCAAGGACTCCTACCTGGATTATTTCTATGTCTTCTAAGGTTGTTCCCTATGCCTGCCTTCATTTCCCTACAGTGTGTAATTACCATAGGAGCCAGGGGGATCATTTTAAAACTAAGTCATACCTGGTGCCTGGGTGGCTTGATTGGTTAAGGATCCCACCTCAGCTCAGGTCAAAATCTCCAGGTTTGTGAGTTCAAGCCCCATGTTGGGCTCTGTGCTGACAAGTCAGAGTCTTGAATCTGCTTTGGATTCTGTGTCTCCCTCTCTTTCTCTGCTCCTCCCCTGCTCACATTGTGTCTGTCTCTCATCCTTCAAAAATACACATTTCAAAAAATGAAAACTAAGTCAGACCATATGCCCAAGTGTTCCCCTCTCACTAAGAGAAAAGCCAAAAGTTTACAGTGGTGCAAAGACCTACAGGAGCAGCCCCTTTCTGAACTGAATTCCCTAATCTGTTCCCACCCAAGGACATATAGCCTTTCTTACTTTGGCTTGATTGCTCTTCCCCTAGAAAACCACAGGTTGGACCCACTGTCCCTATCTCATCAGGGTCTTTACCCATTTTCTTCTTTACGATTTGTGATGGTTCATTTCATTGTCAACATAGGTAGGCTGGCATACTCAGTTGCTTGATTAAACATCAGTTTAGATGTCGCCGTGAAAGGGTTCTTTGAGAATCAGTAAACTCTAAGGACAGCAAATTACCATCCATAATGTCTGTGGGTGTCATCTAATCAGTTGAAGATGCAAAGAGAAAAGCCTGGAGTTCCCTGAAGAGGAGAAAATTCTGCCTATAGACTGTCTTGGGAACCAAGACTACCACTTCAGCTTTTATTGGAATTTCCAAACTGCCCTGAAAATGCCAGCCCCTAAAAACTCTGTTCCTATGCATACACATCCTACTGGTTCCATTTAATCCTCATTTATTCTACACACCACTAGCACACTATGTCCTCCATCGCCATTTTATTTTTGTCTGCATTTATTGTCTGTCTTCTCCCACTACAAGATAAGCCATGCCTGGACAAGATTTCCAGTTTTCAGTGCCCTGTCCATGTCAGGTTGTCAATAAATAGGTGTTGACTAAAAATAAATCATCCTGCTCTCCAGCTGCATCTAAACCCTTCATTACCTTTTCAATGTAAGGTATAAAGATGAATGAGATTGACAATGAGAAAGGAAAAAGAAAAAAATGAGAGAAATACCAGGAATATATAGGTGTACAAACAGTTAGGGGTAAGCAGAGGAGAGGGTGTGTGACCCAGAAAGCAGGTGTTTCAGAGACAAAGGAAAATGGAAATTTAAGAAGAGAATGCCAGCTCTATTAGTTCTTCAGCAAGCTAGAGGAAAATAGATTAAAAATTGAGAATCACTCTGGATTTGGAAGAATACTCTTTTTAAGAGGAGTTTCATTAAAAATGAAAAAGGATGCCTCTAGAAATAAGCTTAAAAAGCCCAGCTCTAAAAAAAGACATACATGGATGTGGAAAGTTCTGTTAAGTATAGAATTAGGAGACATGACTTCTAATTAGCTATGTGAACGTATCCAATAACTAAGTGTTTAGCATTTCCCTCAGATTTGATATGAGGATTATGACGTATGCCTTCCTTCCCTAGCACAGCTTTATTTTTCCTCCTAGACCAAACCAAATGAATGATCTAAAAACCACAAAAAGTGAAATAAATAAAACTAGGAATTTTTGTCATAAAAACTAATCATGGAAAGATAATGATTTTGACAAGGTGTGCTTTATAAAACACCTAAATGTGGGGCGCCTGGGTGGCTCAGTCGGTTGAGCGTCTGACTTCAGCTCAGGTCATGATCTCACAGTTTGTGGGTTCGAGCCCCACATCGGGCTCTGTGCAGACTGTTAGCTCAGAGCCTGGAGCCGGCTTCAGATCCTGTGTCTCTTTCTCTCTCTGCTCCTCCTCTGTTCAGCTCTGGCTCTCTCTGTCTCTCAAAAATAAATAAATGTAAAAATAAATTAAAAAAAAATAAAACACCTAAATGTATGTGGACCAAAACATCAAAATAAATAAACAATAGTCAAAGTCAAAGACCACAATAGTGATGAAGAGGGATAGCCTGGTTTGCAGGATGTAAGTAAAGAATTTAATTTCTCAGAGAGAAAGAGAGAATTCCTTTTTATTTGTGCCCAAACACCTGAAGAAATTGATATCCTCTAGCACTTTGGAGAAAATTACAAAGAAAACTACAAGTCTAGTTTTTCACTCTTTCTCTTATAAAAATACATTATTTAAGATTATTGTGTAGTTGTTTTCCCTAGAGATGTGTTAAAGTAAACAGTGTTATCTTAAATGTGTTATTCTGGTTCCACAGTTTTGGAGGTAAACTTGACTTGAATCAGGCTGTTCACCATGGTATTTTTATTTTCCTAAAAAAGCCACAATACTCTCTACTTAAAAAAAATAAACTCATATGATTTTTTGACAAGCAGCACACAATTTTATAACTTTACACTGAATGTAAACTCTATAATTTTTTTGTCCCCATAGATGTTTATCTAAGGAATTCAAAAGCATCAGCAAATATTAAAAATCACAGTAAATGTGTGAAAGAAGAATACTGAACAATGAGATATTAGTGAGACAAAATCATTTTGTTCATAGTTTTTGAGAAAAAAAAAGATTGGTTCATGACAGTATAAAATTCAGACTCCATTCCAGTTTGATGCTTAATAAAGAAAAATGACCATTAGCCAACTCGTTCTTAGAGTGTGTGTCGGATCTCTTTTCTATTTGATACCGGCAAAATACATTGTTAACTATAATTCAGAAGCCCATCAAATCTTAAAATAGTTCTGAACCCAAAATAGTTGAGAAATCTAACAAATATATCAATAAATATTGTATTTTTTCTTGTATATTTAGAATTCTTAGAGACATTTGGTAGACATATTTGGCTTGATAAGCAAACATTAAACAAATGAGCTTGGTCTTTCATGACCAAGTTTGTGTCCCACATAGCGACACAATAGAGTCAAATGTCTGGAGCTCATACTAGGTATAATAGAATGGTAATCTAGGAATGAGTCATACTTTACCCTATCTGAATCAGAACATCTAGTTAGACTATTCACAGTGGGATCTGTGCCTTTGTGAGATAAGGTAAGTACAATTACTGCAAATTTGGTTCAGAGCAGAATATTCCAATTGTAGAATATTTGTGTGTAGGAAGGAAACAAGCAATTAAAGGAGGCTAGAATGGGAATTTAGGAATATGCTTACTCCATCTGACTAGACACTGGCATATGTACTGAAAGGAACCGTAACACTCAACAAGTTGGGCCTTTACATTCATTACAGAGGAATGGGCAAGTATAGAGCTGAGATTACGGAATCAAGCGGTATTGCATATTAATAATTCCTGTGATGGGAGGAGTTGGAATAAACATTGTTATATCAACGTCCTCCGTTCTTTATGAGAACGGAATATTTAGATACTGCTTAGAAAGTTCTTCCTGTATTACTGCATTCCAAATGTTGGACAGGATCTGAACCTTCAAAGATTGTATCAGAAAAAGGGAAGTTTTCCCAGGGTTATATCCATGGGGCAAAGTGTTGTCAGTGATCAAGGCTGGACACTGAAAGAAAGAAGGGCCATGGGAAGAAAAGTAGGTGAGCAGCATTGGATTTGGGGGAATATAGCCCATGCAGATGCAGAAAGGTAACCACCCATGATGGCAGCAGGTACTCAAGAAGAGATGTCCAGCTCTTAGAAATTATTCTGTGGCTCAGTTGTGGGTGAAAGGTCACATCCAGAAGTACACGTTTAGGAAAGCTGTGTAGAGTTTCTAGATTCACCAAGGGAGAAGGGATGGAGAGGCAAGAGGATGACAGAGCTTGTTCTAATAAAGTATGAAACTATTTTCTCATTTGCAGCCTCAAAAAAGAGAATAAAGATTTTTTTAAGTTTGTTTATTTTGAGAGAGAGAAAGCATGAGTGGGAAAGGGGCAGAGAGAGAGAGGGGAGGGGGGAGAGAGAGAGAGACAGAGAGAGAGAGAGAGAGAGAGAGAGAGAGAGAGAGAGAGAGAGAGAGAGAGAATCCCAAGCAGGCTCCTGACATGGGGCTTGAACCTGCGAACCATGAGATCATGATCTGAGACTAAATCAAGAGTTGGAAACATAACGGACTGAGCCACCCAGGCATCCCTATTTTTTTAAATAATTGCTGACAATATCTACAAATACTTTTGTTTAAAATTGAAAGTCAATTTTAGAATGACCATCCTTTTCATTAAAGTGTTCCCAGACAGCATTGATAGGCTTTCCAGCATTTTAGAAGTCGCTTGTGTCACCCACATTGTGGTTCTGTGTATTCAGAAGGGAGTTACGACTGAATTGTAATTTTGGATCCAATATCAAGCTTAATTTCATCACTAATGTCACAGTTCTCAAATATTTGTCACCTTTAAGGCTGCAGCAGCACAGTTAAAATGATGTTGAATTTCTTCCTTTCTGTCAAGCTTCTGTGGAAAACATCTTTCAAGTTCGTTGGGTCAAACGTGATGAGAATGGCTGGCACCTGAGAACCAAACCAACTCTGTTCTCAGCATTGAGCCAGAGAGGAACAGAAGATATTTTTAAACTTCCTCAAGGTGGTCTTAAAGTGTTAACAGTTGGAGCAAATATAAAATAAGAACTAAAGTCATTTTATCGAATAGGCACACTGCTTTTGGAAAAATAGAACTATTTCCATTTTTATATTTTCAAGAGCAAAAAGAAAGAAGGAATAGCGAGAAAGCATGATGAATCATACTTAAAATAGAGTTTCTGGACTAAATTCATTATAAGAGATTTTTACTAAAGATCTTTTATTGTACCTTCCTGTAGACTAGCCTGTTTTTTAAAAAAAGAACAAGACCCTGCTGAAGTAAAATTTCACCTACCTGGCTTTCTCAGAGACTAAGAAATTTGGATGCATGCACACCCCAAGCATTGACTCTTTAAAATGGGGACGATATAATTACAGCAGAAACAGCCATCGGCAAAAATGTGACTTAACCTTTGGGGAGTGTTCTGTCTGAGTAATGGCTTCTCAGTCAAGAACTACACATTCAGATCTCCTTTGACAAAAGTTGTGGCCATGTGTGAGTCTAGCCACAGAATAATAACAGAACTTACATACGGCGTTTTTCCTTCCATGTCAATACTGGAGTCCTGTACTGTAGCTTGGAGCAGGAAGAGTGCTCAAATAATTTACATGTGAATGGTGACAGCCCTAAGTAGAGAAAACCTGGCAGGAGAAATGGAAGAGAATGTGGTAGTGACAGGGAATGGAGAGTTTTAAATCGCAGTGAGTGTTTGCTTTACTGTTAGCATGTAGCAATGATTCAGGGACCAAAAAAAAAACCATCCATTCATTTTGAAACCTGGGAATTGTAGGAACAATTTGGGAAGACCATCTTGAGATGGGTGGGGAAGCTAAAATCCTGACTGCATCTTTTGAACAAAGAAAAGGTAGTGACAAATAAACCACCACAAAGTACCTCTATGGAAGTTTGATCGGAAAGGGAGAGATGGGGGTGACACAGAAGGGAACACCGGGTCACAGCAGGGACATATTTTTAAGGTAGAGAATGAGTTCAGTACAGAAAGAGAAACAACAGGAGTGAGAGACTGGGGATTGGGTAGTTCAGTCCGGTCCTGAAGAGCAGCAGCAGATGGGATTAAACAGGAAAAGGAGCCCATCGGTGTCCTTCGATGAGAGAAATTAAGGATGCTCTCACATCTCCACACCGTACTCTTCCAACCCCCATGTAGTGAAAAATCTGAAAGATAGACTGGAAGTGCTGTTGCTTGTATCAACTCTGGCTGATCATTCAATCAACCAAATAATCTGCAAAATATGAATCTAGCATTTACTATGTTCTAGAAGCTTCAAGAAGCATCCACCAGTCTTTTCTCTCTTTATGGAGATTGTGATGTAGTAGGAAATTTTAATAAATTTCAGCTTGTTAAAATGTATCTCCTCAGAAAACATGATAGTGGGTGTTAACAGTGTTTGTCAGTTTGTTTCTTACTAAAATTTTAAACTAATATGAAGGATCTAACACCAATGAGTAGACCAATTTACAGTTTGTGGTTTATATGTATCATCATTTACCATCACATTAATAGTGAACTTGAAAACTGAAATGCATGACAGAAGTAGCAATACTAGGACTTTCCTTGTAATCATTAAAGTACATATTGTCAGGAATAAATTTAATTAAAATCTCTGTACTCAGATGCTTAGTAGAAGAATTATGATCTATACCAAAGGATTTCTGAAAACTTCAAAGGATTATGACAAAATAGTACTTCTTTCATTGTTAATAAATCTATTTTTTAAGTCAAATCTTTTTTATTTGTGTTTCTTCCGTCCTTCTCTTCATTCCTCACTCTCTCCATGCCTCTTTCTCTGTCAATAGTCTACAGACCTATGTGTATTATCTTTAGCTACATCAGGGAGGATAAATTTATTGCCTTAGATCTTCATTATTGACTCACTATTGACTCAATTGTTATCACTTCAGAAATAAATGATCTAATATTAAAATATTAAATACTTTAATTTAAATTTAAATATTTAATATTAAAATTCTAATATTATGAATTTGTCTGCTAATTTCTATAAGTTCTTAATTCTGTCTTTATATTTAAAATAAAATACTAAATAACCTGGAATTTATTGAAAAATACATAGTGTAAAGTTAGAATTCCTTCTGATCATAATTTTAATTTTCCTTTACAGACATTCAGTTACTAGAAACACAAAAAAGCCTTAACTATAACCATTTTTATGATGACTACCCTAAATTAGTTTACAGGGCAAAAATCTCAGGAACTAGTAAATGAAGATAGTTATCCAATGAGAATCTCCTCTTCAGTAAAGGATTCCTTTGTCTTAGTCTGTGCTGTAGGTACAAGAAATGTTTAATTTGAAATGAATATTACTCCAGATAGTAGTCTTCACAACAGGAGAGATGAAACTCCTGATGTATTCCCCTTCCCTGATCAAAATTTCCTTCTTCTGGGGGTGTCTGGGTGGCTCAGTTGGTAAGTGTCCAACTCTTGACTCCAGCGCAGGTCATAATTTCACCGTTTGTGAGTTTGAGACCCGTGTTGTGCTCTTTGGTAACCTGGGGGAGCCTACTTGGGATTCTGACTCTCCATCTCTGCCCCTCCCCTGCTCACACTCTCCCCTCTCAAAAAAAAAATAGGGGTGCCTGGGTGGCTCAGTCCTTTAAGCGTCCAACTTTAGCTCAGGTCATGATCTCATGGTTCGTGGGTTTAAGGCCTGTGCTGACAGCTCTGAGCCTGGAGCCTGCTTCAGATTATATGTCTCCCTCTCTCTGCCCCTTCCCCACTCATGTCCTGCTTCTTTCTCAAAAATAATAAACATTAAAAAAATGAAAATCACTAAATAACTAAATAAATATCCTTCATCTGGAAATATTCACTTCTTTGGCAAATCTGTCAGCTGTCTGCTAAGTGCTTTCTGACACAGCTTTAACTGATGTGAAGATAACACAATCTGGTGTATATTCTGGAGTGTCATTTACAAGCTATTTCCTGTTTGTCCTGTCTTCCTAAGAAGAGTGTTCTTTCATGACATGTCATCTAGTCTGTTTTCCTTTTTACAATGCCTGGCACAATATTGGGTATTTAGATAAGTAAATATTTGTTTTGTGAATATTTCAAAGTCATAATCCTCAAGATGTGTTCTAGAAAACCACTGTGATGTTATTTGGATGCCTTTAGTTATATTTCAAATCATTGCTAAAATGAACAAATTATGGAATAATTATTATATTCCATAATTATATGTATTTGAAATAATTACAATTTAATGAACTAAGTATAATATTTTAGATGTTTTTCTAAAAATTTTTTTAGTTTCCCCTCTTTAACTGATAGAGTTAAACAAAGTAAATTCAATATTATTCAATATCTCATTTTGATGTTTGTTTGTTTAAGTAATCTCCATTCCCAACATGGGGCTCAAATGCTTGACCCTGAGATCAAGAGTCACATGCTCTTTCAACTGACCCAGCCAGGAACCTCTCAATATCTCCATTTGACTAAGAAAATGAAATATATCTTAGTTTTCACTTAAATTATAAATGACACCTAGATGTCAATGTGTTAAGAAGAAACTTAAGAATGATATAATTAATGATATCTATAAAGTGCTTTCCAGTTTATAAAATATTTTCATGTACCTAAATCATTCAAAATCTGTTTTTTTCATAAACTAGAGTTGTAAACAACCCAGTTATGCTTTTGATTCAATGTGAGAAATATTCTGATAATGAAACTTTGCTGCCCCAAATTTGCAGTGAGTAGAACCAAAAAGCAAACCAAGCTTTCCAGGCAATAGATTGTGGTCTGATGCTTCTGGAACAAAACAAAACAAAACAAAAAACTAAAAAAAAAAAACAACAAAAAAAAACCACACCAACAACCAACCAACCAACCAAACAAACAAAAAAGAGACCCAAAAAACAAATCAAACAAAAAACAGTTTACATAGTAAAGATCTAGAGGCAGGGCTGGGGAAAACTAGAAAAGGTCCTCACTGATTTCAGGAGAATTAGAATCTGGCTACCACTAAAACAGAAACTGACTATTGAGAGCCTCCTTTAAGTCCATGGCTTCCTGCTGGCAAATATTTTAATTACATTGTGATCATTTCAAAGAAAGGAGTAGGTAACATCACTCAAACTCTTTTAAAAAGCAATTGTTGATTTTCCCCCTTATGTTTACATTTTTGAAAGGAGCTGAAAATATTAAAATCACTGTGGAAGCTGAAGTTTTTATTATAGTGTTCAGAGCTTGAGTAACTTAAATGATGTAATTACAGCAATTAAATGTAGATCAGGTAAGACATGTCTAGCATATTATATGCCATACAGATAAATTAATAATCATCCAAGAACTTGAAGTGTTATGTGTTGAATTCTAACATATTTGAAATTGATGTCTACCTTTATGTTAGCAGAGCTTATGATATATTGCTGATAATGAACTATCTCAGGTAAAGACACTAAAACTTTCTAGCATGGGTTCCCAGTGAAGTATTGCTAGCTGTGAATATTCACTGGGCAATCTGGGTACCTAAATGGCCAGTGCTGCTCTTTAATTCAGAGCTAAGGCACTGGAAGAGAAAGGATAGACGGCAATGTTGGCTGATTCTCTGGAGAATTTCTAAGCATACATACAGGAAATGGGCTCATTAACATGAAGTTCTGCAAAGTATTGCACAAATGGATAAAACGGCCTTTCAAAATAAGTCCTCCGACCAGATCCACCTAATGGGTAAAAGAGGTAGTAGAGGCCTAAACACATATTTAATTTCATATGAAACATGTAACACAGTGATTGTTTCCAAAGTCAGCAGAAGAAAAATTTGCCTGCCTGCCTTGTATTTCATAAAGGACATTGCCAAACAGACATTGTCTATGTTCTAAAGTACTTTGACCATTGGTTTAGAAATTCCTTTTACTCAAGATAAATTATGTTGGGCCAAGGCATCATATCTCCAGGAGTCTTGTTTTAAGATAGAAGTAAGCTTCAGAAGAGGGTATACAGTGTATGGAGAGTCTGAGGAAAGGGTAACCAGTATGCAAGGAAGGAAAACCTGTGTGAGGTGTCAGGGTGGGAATAGGGGTTGAAGGGGCCACCGACTGTCTTGTGATTCCGGGATCTGAGAAAGGACCAGTACTAACAGTAGGAAAGGAGGGCTGTCTGGGTGGCTCAATCCCTTATGCTGTTAATCTGTTAAACTACCTACTTCAACTCAGGTCCTGATCTCAAAGTTCAAGCCCGGCATCAGGCTCTGTGCTGACAGCTCAGAGTCTTAAGTCTGCTTCAAATTCTGTGTCTCCTTCTCGCTCTGCTCCTCCCCTGTTGCTCCTTGCTCTCTCTCTCTCTCTCTTTCTCAAAAATAAATTTAAAAACACTAAACAAAATTAACAAACAAACAGCAGAAAGGGAAATGCTGAAGTCTCCAAATCAATCTTCTATTTTGATATTTTGGCTAGCCACATCCTGCAAACCAAATCTAGCCCACCATTGTTTTTGTAATTAAAGTTTTGCTGAAACATAGTCACACAAATTCATTTCCATATTGTCTGTTGGCTGCTTTGGGGTTACAAATCAGAGAAATGGGGAATTGTGACAAGCACTTAATGGCTGACACAGACTAAAGTAAGTTGGTATTTGCTCCTTTACAAAGTTTGTTGGACCTTGCAGTAGAACAAACCCATAGTCCCGTTATTCTACTTCAAAAATAATGAAGATCTAAATAAATAAAAGGGGCGGGGCAGGTATCTATCTTTATCCCTCATACTGTACTCGGTTCTTGTTTGTATTTCCAGTGGAAGTGATGTCCTTTCTCAGTCTCTATAGTTAATTTCTCAGTTTATTCAAGTGGACCCAAGGATTGCTGATGCTTAAATGATTATCAGTTTGAAATAGTATCATGTATTTACATGATATTTCCTACTTTTAGTAGAAATGATTACATAATGAAAAAAATCTACAGGCTGGACTATTTCTATTTTAAATCTGATGCAAATCATAACTAAATTTTATTCTTGAACTAAACATTTGAAAATAAAGGGATTCCTGGGGGGTTCAATCAGTTAAGCGTCAACTTCAGCTCACATCATAATCTCACCAGTTCATGAGTTCGAGCACCACATGGGTCTCCTAGCTCTCAGTGTGGAACCTGCTTTGAATCCTGTCCCCCCCCCTCTCTCTGTCCCTCTCCCACTCACACTCTCTATCTTGCTCTCAAAAATAAATAAACATTTAAAATAAAAATTGATATCTGCTATTTATAAGTGAATCTTAGGGTATTTGTTTTTGTTGGAAAGAATTTGGGGAGAAATCTATTTCTGATACCGGCTACCAGGGCAGGTGGCAGACTGAGGCCTTAACAACCAACCTCTTCTCCCACAAGGTGGACGCTTAGTGTGTTATAAGGAGAGGTTGACGGCAAGGGACATGTGTGAGAGAGCAGGCAGGGAGCACATGATCATGGATGGGGGTCGGAATGTGCTCAGCTCCTGATCATGGGCAGGGAAGGAGATGTGGTCTTCTAGTCCTTCTGTTGCTATTGATGCTTTTCTGGCCCTGAGATTGGAATGTTCTAGTCCTTGCAAAACGTCCTCATCAGTGCCCCCAGAAAGTGTGATAAGAAATAAGAATGATGGTTTTAGTTAGGGCCTGAGTTAAAGCAGTCTTTCCTAGTTCTGATGTTAACTGTTAAACTTTTGTAAAATATATTTTTAAAGTCTATGTTACAAAAATATCCATTCCCAGCAACATGTGTGCGAGAATACAGGCCAGCAGAACATTTATTTATTTATTCTGTAAATCATTTATGTGAAGTATGCAGGTAGAGATAAACACACCAGGCTTCCCCCCAAGATGGTCGTGGGAGAGAATAGGGATAAACATTCAGATATAACCATAACAAGGTCCACCTGTTTTACCCTGAACCGCTTGGACCTTTGGTAGAGCAAGTGGCCCCCGTGGTGTTGATGGAATGGGAATAAAAGCCCTTGGCTTTTTGGTCAGAAATTTGTGGGTTTGAATCTTCCCTCTGCCACTTTCAGATGTGTAACTTTGAGTGAGTTTCTTCATTATTAAATGTGGCTAATACAGAGCTGTGAAAACTATAGACTTAAGGAGTTGAGAACATGAATTAGATCCCTGAATTAGGTTAAAAACTCAAGACAAGTGGTCTATTAATGCAATTTTTATTATTGCTAACCTTTAGACTTAATCACTTTTTTTCTCTTACCTGGAATTTAGTCAGTTAATAAGTCACCATCTGCCTCTACTTAGTGTTGTAAGAACCAGATATAATAGTGAATACAACACCCAGAATTTTTGTTTTGTTTTGTTTTTAGGGATTTCTTTTTCTTTAATATTGAGAAAATTGAAAAAAGTCTTGATAGTCTATACCTGGAAAAGATTGTACTTGAAGAGCTCACTCCCAGCAAAGGTATCACATCCCATGATTTGACCACAGTCCAATTATTAACACAGACAAAAAGAAAGTGACAAAAAACAGTGTCTTAATAAGCCAATACATCACTGTCAAAGAACATATGGAAAACCATATCAGTAGGTCCACTAGAATCAGAGCAAATTGAAACCTATTAAAAATGTGTTGCCTAAAACTTGTCATCATTTATTATCTTTATGTGTAGGACAGACAGGGTGGTGTGTTAAAAAAGAGCAAAGATTTTATCATCAGAGTCTGGTTTTAGATCCCATCTACCTAACTTACATTTGTGATTCTAAAAAAGTGAATACTTGTGATTTCATACTTGCCCAGAATTGCCTTCTCCATGGTCCTCATGTGGTAATCAACTATGTTACCCACCATCTCGCAATCTAGTAATGAGACCTAACCCCCTTCCTCCCTGATTGGTTCAGGGAGGTACATGTGACCAAATCGGGACCAATTAGTCCTTCCAGGAATTGTCACATAGGCTTTGAGAAAATAGATGCTGTCTTTCTTCCTAAATCCTGGGAGGATTACATATTGGTAGCCATTGTGTCTCTCTAAGGAATAAAGGCAGGCCACAACAAGCAGAGATCAGAGCTAGAGATAGGGCCCCAATGCATGCCGGGAGCCCAGGGATGCAGCGCCAGAAGAAATCTGGCCCTGCAAAAGCAGAACAGAGAATGAGAGATAGAAGCACAATAAAACCATCCATGCAAGATGAACTCCAAAGATAGGGGATTTTGATAACACTAACAGGTCACACAGTGGGCCCAAGACAGTCTGAAATTTTCCCCCTATAATAGTGTCCCATTCACTCTCAAAGATGACCTGGTTTGGAATAACTTCTCCATGCTCACAGCTCAGTGTCTTCTCTTTACCCACATTGGACATATTCTTAACCTCTTTTTCTGTGCCTGTTAGGGTGAGGCTTGAGGAAATGGATAGTTGGAAAAATTATTAGAAAACTTCAAGAAAGGATTAAGCGATGCGAAGTTTTAGATTCTCATTTGTGTTATTCCTTTTGAATGGTAGAGTAGGGGCGATCCATATAAATTGAATAGAAACATTCTTTTAGGGTTTACATTTATCAATGCAGAATTAACAGGAGAGAGAGTATACCTAACAACTTCCCATACATGAAGATGAATTGTACCCTCAACAGCCTTATACAAACATCATCGTGTTTTATGAGATGTGAGAAAAGCTGCAAGAATTGTTTTTGATAATATTTCATATACTAATACTGTCAAAGCACCTGCCTAAAAGTAAATCACATCCATTGTTATACTTCAAACAATACTATCCATACTTACCTGTACTCTGGCGTGCTTCCCAGAGGAGGAAGGGCGTGCCTACATGACGAAGGCATCTAGGTGAGAAGATTCCTGAATGCTGTAGCCTGTACGGGTTGCCTGTTAGGGGTGTTTAAAAAAAGAAGCAAATAACCATTTGGGAATAATTACCCTAAAAAAGCCATCTCACTGATTCAGATTCAAAATTCACATTTGTACTTATCTATTAGTAGCTAAGGTTCATCTGTTTATTTTAGACTTAGAGTATGGCAAAAGGCATACAATTTTATGTAGCTGGTATGATGGTGTAGGTTTTGGATTCATTGAGGCAAGAAAATATGTAGTTTTAGCCTGATCTTTCAAGAGGTGCTGACTCATAGAAGGAGAAAACCAGTATGTGTAAGTGCACCCATTGACTTCAAAGTCACTTCTGGTGGCTAGTGAAAGGCAGCACCAAAGTCTCTGTATGGGTCAGTTTCAAAGGCGATCTGTAATAGAACAGGTTTGCCACTTGCAAATTTTGAGTGTTCTCCATCCAGTTGTGAAACCAGATGATTGAATGGATTTCTCTATATAATTAGCCAGTTTTTTTCAACAGTAACAAACTATGAGAATTCTCATTTTCTTCTTTAAATTATGTGTTTTTTTAAATTTTTAAATGTTTATATTTGAGAGAGAGAGAGAGAGAGAGAGAGAGAGAGAGAGAGAGAGAGAGAGAGAGAGAGAGAGAGAGAATGAATGGGGGATGAGCAGAGAGAAAGAAGGAGACACAGAATCTGAAGGAAGCTCCAGGCTCTGAACTGTCTGCAGAGAGCCTGACGCAGGGCATGAACTCACAAAAGCTGTGATCTGGGAAGTCAGAAGCTTAACCGACTGAACCACCCAGGTGCCTCTCTCATTTTCTTCTTTAGCTCTTCATTTGCCAATCAAGCAGTGGTCTTACTTTAAATGAAATCTTCTGTAGGAAACCTTCGTTTAAAAGAAAGCTTGATCTGTAAAGCAAAATGCAAAATCTACATCGGAGCCTTATTTGTCGAACAGTCTCTGGTTCTGTTGTTCAAACAGATGGAGAAAGCCCTGTCACACACTTCACTTCCGATGATTTCAGTTATGCTTGTGTCACTGTGTGTCACAAAGATGGGCTCAACTCACAGGGCAATAAATGTGAGTCATTATACTCATTCTGGTCATATAAAAGTAAATACCAGGCTGTGTCCCAAGGGACAAATCATATGCCCCTAATTTCCTGTAACTCATATCACTATGGTATTGCTGTTCTCCTCACACAATTATCCAGCTTTTTAGATGGTTGGCAAAGAGATAAGTTAGCTATGAGCTGAACATATTTAATTACTTTTTTCTGTCATTGGAAAAACTGATTTTTCATCAAGGGAAATTAGACTTTCAACAGCAATAAAGGAGGAAGCAATGGGATGGCCTTTGTCAAAGTTTCCCCAAATAAACATATGAAAAATTGTCCTCGCTGTTACGTGAATGTTGAATATTAAAAGAGCAGAGGTATGATAATTATCTTTTAATAAAAGAAATTGGTGTCATTATGTGCGTTTGACAGATGGTATGGTCTTTTTCATTTTTTTTCTTTTATAATTATTACCAAGTTGGTTTCCATACAACACCCAGTGCTCTTCCCCACAAGTGCCGCCCTCCATGCCCATCATCTCCCTTCCCCTCTCCCTTCTCCCTTCAGCCCTCAATTTGTCCTCAGTATTCAAGAGTCTCTCATGGTTTGCCTCCCTCTCCGGTATGGTCTTTGGGAATGACCCAAGTGAGGCTCTCATATCCTCCAATAGAGGTATTAACAATTCACCCCAGGTTTTGACAGACTTATTTCTATTCTCATTTAATTTGAGACTCTGGGTACTGCTCACCTCAATACAAATAATTCCCTTCCTAGGTCTCTGGCAAAAAGTCACTGCTAACTATTTAATTTGCCTGTCACTCCCCATTTCCAAATCAGTAATATGAGATCCTGGATCTGGATGGCCAGTCTACCACACTGATATCTCAGAATGATTTGGCAGGCTGGAAAAACAATTAAACCAAATAGATAAATCTATCAGTTTAATGAAAAAAATTAATTACAAGCAAACTAGGGCCACACGTATTCAAATCCATGTTTGCTTTGTTGTGTCCTGAGATGTGGCTGGCTAGAAACAGGTTGACAGCATGTCATTCCTCATTGAAAGACAGGACACACTCCCAAGATAAAATGTAGGGAACACCGGGTGTTTTATGTAAGTGAAGAATCACTAACTCTACACCTGAAATTAATATGGCAGTGGATGTTAACTAGCTGAAATTTTAAGCTTTTATTTATTTAGATAGACAGAGAATGTGTTGAATGAGGGGGACAGGCAGAGAGATGGAGAGAATACCAAGTAGGCTCTGCACTCTCAGCACAGAGCAGCTTGAACTCATGAACCCAAACATGAGATCATGACCTGAGCCGAAAACCAAGAGTCAGATGTTTAACTGACTGAGCCACCCAGGAGCCACATAATTTGCTAGAATCTACATAAAAACTTTCAAGAAAAGCTAGTGATCCCACCACATTCCCCAACTGTTAAATTATACATACCTCTACATAAATACAACTCAGAGAACTTTGAAGCTGTTAAAGGACAAACTGAGGCATCTTAAAAATACTGAGTTTTAAGCAAAAGCTGATTGAAATCAGGCAGTGCCAAACCGTGAAGTGGTTAGGACACTCCATAGACAGAGGCTCAGGGAAAGATTTTTATAGAGAAAAAGCAAAGTAAGAAACATGTTGATTAGCTTATTGATATTATTGATAGCTTAAAATTTAGTTGGTTGGTTGTGAGTTGGTGTCCTTCGGGTTTTTTTTTTTTTTTTTTTTTTTGGTGTGTGTGACCTAGGGGCTTAGGTTTTGGCTTGATTACTTAAGCCACCAGAGCAAGAGAGCCACTTCAGTCTAATGTTCTCCTTGTTTGATTAATTTAACACGGCTAGAGAGGGAGGCAAAATGGCGGAGAAGAAGGGAGCTCTGTAAACTTCATCTGCCCCATCTATCAAACTGAGAAGGACATTACTCTCATCTGCAAGAGTGGAGGAGAAAATACAGACTCCAGAAAGAAGACAACCTCAAAGATGCCTGAGTGAGTGAATGCGAACTGGGGAGATTGGAAAACGGGCCAGCCTGAGAAGGGCAGAGGAGATGGGAGCCCCAGCTCCACACAGGGAAAGCGTGTGGAGCCCCTGAGAGACAAAGGGAAGAGAAAGAGAAACTGAACACGCCAATAGTACTGTCTCTAGAGAAGAGATAAAGAACTTTACCTGAGATGGAAAGAAACTCCTACCACATATATGACCACTGGGCTTGGGTAGAGAAACCTGTCTTGTATAGCTGGCAAATTCTTCCTTGGGCTCAGGGACATGGGTGCTGACCCAGGATGGTACGGAAAAAAACAGCTCCCTCCCCCTGCACGATCCCAGCTGGGAGGTGGGCAGCTGCATGTGGGAGCCCACCTTGCCTCCAGCAGTGGCAGCACGAATCCCGGGTAGCACCAGGAAAAACAGCCCCCACCCCTAAGCAATCCCAGCTGCGCTGGGAGTTGGTGGTGGCAGCTGTCGGGGGGCGGGGGAGGCGTGCATTTTGCCTCCTGCAGCCCATCTCACCTCTGGGGCTGAGGCAGCAGCGCAAATCCCAGCTGGGACCAAGAGAAACTGCTCCCACCCCCTATGAGATCGCAGCTAAGAAGCCAGCTGCCAAAATGAGTACATCTCATCTATGGTAGCAGTAAAATGCATGGACTAGAATTCTGAAGAGAGGTGGGCCTGGAAAATACAGCTTGGCTCAGCTGCAACACAAGGAGATCAGACTCACAAGAGTGGCTTGTGGCGCTTAGTTCCAGTGGAGCTTGAGGCATCGCTGTTCTATTCTCAGCAACCACCAAGGTGGGGCCTCTGACAACAGCTCCCAAAACCTATGCACACCAACTCACACTTATCCGCAAGGGGGAGCTGCTGCTTTTTTGTATTTATTTATTATTATTTTTTTTTACTTTTATTTTTTATTTTTACTCTTTCTTTTCCTTTTTCCTTTCTCCCTCTTTTTTTGTCCCTTTTGCCCTCCAGATATATTCTCCCTTATCTCCTCCATATCTCTCCCCTCTGCCGGCTATACACTTTTAGACTGTCCATTGTCCTTTGTTGTCTCTGTGCCCCTTTAGTTTTTTTCTTCTCTTCTTTTCTTTTCTTCTCTTTCCTCTCCTTTACTTTTCTTTTCTTCCTATCCCCTTTTAATTAGTTTGTTTGTTTGATTAGGCTGTGCCTTTCCATGCTTTTGTTCCCTGTGTGTTTGTCTGTCTGTTTGCCCTTTCAGGGCTACCCCAAGAAACAAGCCAAAGTATGCATGATGGAGAGTCCCAAATATCGCTGAGTAGGGAAATGAAATATTCAAAGACACAACAAGAGAAACTGAGAGACACCATTAAAAGACACCTCCTGAAACCACAGGCCCTGGACAGTCAATAAGCCTCCTTAACAGAGCAATACTAACAGGTGCACAGTGCACAACGAGCTTTTAAAACTGACAACAGACAGAAAGCTAGCCAAAATGACAAAATGAAAGAACTCTCCTCTAAAGAAACTCCAGGAAGAAGTCACAGACACAGAACTGCTCAAAACAGATATAAGCAACACAACTGAACAAGAATTTAGAACAATTGTCATAAAATTAATCACTGGACTTGAAAAAATCATCAGAGAATCTACTGATATAATGACTAGGGACTTTCAAAATAGCTGTGAGGATTTAAAAAGGCTATAAAGGAGGTGAATAATAAAATGGAGGCAGCCACCTCATGGATTGAAGAGGCAGAGAGAAGAATAGGTGAATTAGAAGACACAGTTATAGCAAAAGAGGAAACCAAGAAAAAGAGAGAGAAATTGATCCAGGGGCAGGAAAGAAGAGTTCAAGACCTGAGTGATACAATCAAACAGAACAATATCTGTATCATAGGAATTCCTGAATAAGAAGAAAGAGAAAAAGGTCATAAAGGGGTGCTTAATCAAATTATAACTGAGAATTTCCAGAATCTGTGGAAAGAAATAGACATTCAAATTCAAGGGGCACAAAGAACCCCCTTAAGAAGTAACTTGAATTGACCTTCAGCACGACCTATCATAGTGAAACTGGCAAAATATAAAGAGAGAATTCTGAAAGCAGCTAGGGATAAAAAGACCCTAACATACAAAGGGAAACCTATCAGAGTGGTTACAGACCTATCTAATGAAACTTAACAGGCCAGGAAGGAATGGCAGGAAATTTTCAATGTGATGAACAGGAAAAATATGCAGCCAAGAATCCTTTATCCAGCAAGCCTGTCATTCAAAATAGAAGGAGAGATAAAGGTATTCCCAAATAAACAAAAATTGAGAGAATTCATGCCCACCAAACCAGCCCTACAGGAAATCCTAAAAGGGACTCTATGCGGGAAATGTTGCAAGGAATACAAGGTGCCAGAGACACCACTACAAACATGAACTCTATGGTGAACACAATGAATCTAAACCCACATTTTTCAAATAATAACACTGAATGTAAATGGACTGAATGCTCCAATCAAACGACACAGGGTAGCAGAATAGATAAAAAGCCAAAAGCCACCTATTTGTTGTCTACAAGGGTCTCATTTTAGACCTGAAGACACCTTCAGATTGAAAGTAAGGGGATGGAGAAATATCTATCATGTGACTGGAAGCCAAAAGAAAGCCAAAGTAGCCATACTTATATCAGACAAACTGGACTTTAAAGTAAAGGCAGTAACAAGAGATGAAGAAGGACATTATATAATAATTACAAAGTCTCTACATCAGGAAGAGCTAACAATTATAAACATCTATGCACCAAATTCGGGAGCACCTAAATACATGAAACAATTAATCACAAACAGAAACAATCTTATTGATAAGAATGTGCTAATGGCAGAGGAATTTAATACTCCACTGACAGCAATGGATAGATCAATCAGTCAGAAAATCACTAAGGAAACAATGGACATGAACGACACATTGGAACAGATGGAACTGATAGATATATTCAGAACTCTGCATCCTGAAGTTAGGAAATTCACCTTCTTCTCGAGTGCACATGGCACATTCTCCAAGATAGATCATATACTGGGGCATAAAGCAGCCCTTCGTAAATGTAAACGAATTGAGATCATACCATGCACACTTTCAGATCACAATGCTATGAAACTTGAAATCAACCACAGGAAAAAGTCTGGAAAACCTCCAAAAATGTGGAGGTTAAAAACCACCCTACAAAAAATGATTGGGCTAATCAGGCAATTAGAGAAGGAATTTAAAAATATATGGAAACAAATGAAAACGAAAATACAACATTCCAAACTCTCTGTGATGCAGCAAAGGCAGTCATAAGAGGAAAGTATATTGCAGTCCAGGCCAATTTCAACAAACTAGAAAAAGAAGAAATTCAAAATCTAACAAAGCACCTAATGAAACTAGAAGGGGAGAAGCAAGAGCACCCCAAACCCAGCAGAAGAAGAGAAATAATAAAGATCAGGGCAGAAATAAACAATATAGAATCCCCCCCCAAAAAAAACCCCACAGTTGAGCATATAAATGAAACCAAGAGTTGATTTTTTTGAAAAAAATAAACAAAACTGATACATCTCTAGTCCAGCTTCTTAGAAAGAAAGGAGAGAACACCCAAATAGACAAAATCATGAATGAAAATGGATCTATTACAACCAATCCTTTAGAAATACAAGCAATGATTAGATACTACTATGAAAAACTATATGCCAACAAACTGGACAACCTAGAAGAAATGGACAAATCCTTAATCATATATACACTACCAAAATTCAAACAGGAAGAGATAGAAAGTATGAATAGACCAATAAGCAGTGAAGAAATTGAATCAGTTATCAAAAATCTCCCAATGAATAAGAGCCCAGGGCCAGATGGCTTCCCAGGGGCATTCTATGAGACATTTAAAGCAGAGATAATACCCATTCTTCTCAAACTATTCAAAAAAATAGAAATAGAAGGAAAACTTCTGAACTCATTCTACAAAGCCAGCATCACTTTCATTCCCAAACCAGACAGAGACCCAGCAAAAAAACTACAGATCAGTATCCTTAATGAATATAGATGCAAAAATACTCAACAAGGTACTAGCAAATTGAAGTCAACAGCATATAAAAAGAATTATCCATCACGATCAAGTGGGATTCATTTCCTGGGTTACAGGGCTGGTGCCGGGAACGCACTGGCCTTGCTGGATGACATGGTCACAGTAAGGAAATGGCAGACGTTGCATGGCTCCTGCCATGAGAGGCAGAACTGGTATCTCCTTCTGCTACTACTGCTCATGTGAAATTAAGCCTATTGCTATTGATTAGGCCTCACAATGTTCCAAATCAGGCCGATATTCCCCGCACAGTTACCCCATAGGAAAAAGCATATTCTTGCCCCTGCATAAGGGATTTTAGATCAAAGTACTTCAGATGTTTGCCAAAAGGCTCTTCTAATGAGGCTTGCAGACACAAAACATAAGGGGGCCTAAGATTGCAAGAGTTACAATTAACTCTGGCCCAGATAAAAAGAGCCTAACTTACAGATAAGAAACAGACAAGGACCAGACATAAGTTGCTGCATATATTTTTGCTACTGGAGTCACAAATTGGAGTCCTTTGTACTGACTTTAGCTATGAGGATGGATAAGAAATTAGAAACTCAGGTGCAAGGTCAATGCACCCAGGGCCCCCATTATGCTTACAATCAAGGAAAGGGCTTTCTCTAGCAACTTGTTAACAGACATTCTTTCTCTTGTGGTTTATGAGCTAGATAAAATAACTCCCAGCCTATCTTTATACAATATGACCTATGTTTTAGTTTTAACATTACTAACTTATATAATATGTATATTATCCTGGTTTTTTACTATAAACATCTTGTTATTCTCTTAATTGTAAAATTTACTTAACCTTACTGTAAGTGCATTACATGATTTGGTTATAACATGTTAATTAAAAACAAAGTCATAATTATTGTCTAAAACTCAACCCGTACAAATGAGATGTGCTTGTTATTTTCTTAACCTTGGGGACTGATGCCAAGAATAAATTGGGATGGGTCTACAAAAATACTTCTGTAAAACTTGTCTCTGTACACCTTTGATGATTGAAACACCGTATCACTAAGAGTTAGAAACTGTAAACAATTTCTATTTTCTGATGTCATATTATTGCTTAACCAATAAAGCAAGACACCAAAGCAGACTGAACAGAGATGTCTGCCTGGTGACCAAGAAAGAAACATGCGGCTCTCTCATCTCTCTCTCTCTCGCTGACACCGTCCATCCTTCAGAGGACCCTGGACCTGCTGGAGCTGGACTCCAGCAGGCTGGTTCAATAATCGCAAATCCACCAATGTGATCCATCACGTTAACAAAAGAAAGGATAAAAACCATATAATCCTGTCAATAGATGCAGAAAAAGCATTTGACAAAATACAGTACCCTTTCATAATAAAACCCTTGAGAAAATCAGAATAGAAGAAACTTATTCAAACATTTAAAAGCAGTCTATGAAAAGCCCACAGCCGATATCATCCTCAATGGGGAAAAACTCAGAGCTTTGCCTCTGAGATCAGGAACAGGACAGGGGTGCCCACTCTCACCACTGTTGTTTAACATAGTGCTGGAAGTCCTAGCATCAGCAATCAGACAACAAAAGGAAATAAAAGGCATCAGAATTGGCAAAGAAGAAGTCAAACTTTCATTTTTCTCAGATGACACGATACTCTACGTGGAAAACCTGGCAGACTTCACCAGAAGCCTTCTAGAACTGATCAATGAATTCAGTAAAGTTGCAGGGTACAAAATCAATGTACAGAAATCAGTTGCATCCCTATACACCAATAATGAAGCAGCGGAAAGAGAAATCAAGAAACGGATCCCATTCACAATTGCACCAAAAACCATAAAATACCTAGGAGAAAACCTAACCAAGGATGTAAAAGACCTATATGATGAAAACTATAGAAAACTTATGAAAGAGATTGAAGAAGACACCATGAAATGGAAAAATATTCCCTGTTCATGGATTGGAAGAATAAATATTGTGAATATGTCATTACTACACATTCAATGCAATCCCCATCAAAATTGCACCAATATTCTTCTCAAAGCTAGAGCAAACTATCCTCAAATTCGTATGGAACCCCAAAAGACCCCGAATAGCCAAAGTCATATTGAAGAAGAAAACCAAAACAGGAGACATTACAATCCCAGACTTTAGCCTCTACTACAAAGCTGTCATCATCAAGACAGTATGGTATTGGCACAAAAAGACACATAGACCAATGGAATAGAATAGAGAACCCAGAACTGGGCCCACAAATGTATGGCCAATTAATCTTTGACAAAGCAGGAAAGAGGATCCGATGGAAAAAAGACTGCCTCTTTAACAGGTGGGGCTGGGAGAACTGGACAGCAACATGCAGAAAAATGAAACCAGACCACTTTCTTACACCATACACAAAAATTAACTCAAAATGGCTGAAGGAGCTGAATGTGAGACAGGAAAACATCAAAACCCTCGAGGTGCCTCCTTGACCTCAACCGCAGCAATTTCCTACTAGACACATCCCCAAAGGCAAGGGAAATGAAAAAAAAAAAAGAACTATTGGGACCTTATCAAAATAAAAAGCTTCTGCACTGCAAAGGAAAGAATCAGAAAACTAATAGGCAACCGATGGAATAGGAAAAGATAGTTGTAAATGACATATTGGATAAGGGCTAGTATCCAAAATCTACAAGGAACTCACCAAACTTCACACCCAAAAAAATGAATAACCCGGTGAAGAAATGGGCAGAAGACATGAACAGACACTTCTCCAAAGAGGACATCGGATGGCCAACAAACACATGAAATGATGCACGGTATCACTCATCATCAGGGAAATACAAATCAAAACCACACTGAGATCCCATTCATGCCAGAGTGGCTAAAGTGAACAAATCAGGAGATTACAAATGCTGGCGAGGGTGTGGAGAGACAGGCACCCTCCTACACTGTTGGTGGCAATGTAAACTGGTACAGCTGCTCTGGAAAACAATATGGAGGTTCCTCAAAAAACTATCAGTAGAACTCCCCTATGGCCCAGCAATAGCACTGCTAGGGATTTACCCAAGGGATACAGAAGTGCTGATGCATAGGGGCACATGTACCCCAATGTTAATAGCGGCATTTTCTACAATAGCCAAATCATGGAAAGAGCCTAAATGTCCATCAACTGATGAACGGATCAAGAAGATGTGGTGTGTGTGTATACACACACACACACACACACACACACACATATATGGATATATATAAAATATATGGACCTCGAGGGTGTCATGCTAAGCAAAATAAGTCAGGTGGAGGTCAGATACCGTATGTTTTCACTCATAGGTCTAACAGGAGAAACCTAAGGACCATAGGGAGGGGAAGGGGGAAAGATAGTTGGGGAGAGAGAGGGATGCAAATCATGAGAGACTGTTGAATACTGAAAATGAACCGAGGGCTGAAGGGGGAGAGGGGAAGGGAGGTGGTGGTCATGGAGGAGGGCACTGTGGGGAAGAGCACTGGGTGTTATATGGAAACCAATTTGACAATAAACTATTAAAAAAAATTTAACATGGCTAAACCCAACTCAGTCATGCCTGTCGAGCCTTCCTGGCAAATAACTTTGAATCTTATAAATGGGTATTTCTTGGGCAAAAAAAAAGCTTGTTCTGGATTTTGGTCCACTGCATTTCCAAAATCTGTGTCTCTACTAGGAAAGGACTACCAGATGATCTCAGACTTGTGGGTTAAAGCCCTGCGTTAGGCTCTGTGCTGACAGTATAGAGTCTGGAGCCTGCTTCAGATTCTGTGTTTTCCACTCTGCCGCCTCTCTGCGCGCGCGCGCTCTCTCTCTCTCTCAGAAATAAACATTAAAAATTTTTAAAAAAGAAAAAAGGGAAAAAAAGGACTCTCAGGAAGGCAGGTGGGGGTAGGGGTGGGGGTGTCCATGTGGCATGTTTTCTATTGTGTAACTCGGCTGGCCTCTTTTGATCTCTCATTCACTTCCTTTTGAGAGAGGAAGATTTTCACATTTCAATTAGTGACCTTGAAAGAACACCCTACCACACTTGACCAACATGTTTCACTTCCCTTCTTTCTGAGAGTGAGCTGTCAATAGAGTATGCATTAGGCTCAGATCTTCCAGGAGTTAAATGAAGAATAGAGTAGTCGGCCTTAGTGGATACAGTGCTGGCTGCCTAGGTCTGGGCATATGATACTAGGAAACCCATTTTTCTGCAAACATAAGCTTTCTTCTCTAATATCTGCCTTATCATAAGGTAAAGTGATATTTTGACTTCTATATGTTTATGCTTTTATCTTCTTTCTGAATTGATTTAGAACTTGAATAAGAAATCAAGTATTAGTTGGTAGTTTCTACAACTGGTAGTTTCTTAAAATGCTGAATAAGGACCATTGGGTATGCCCTAGATTCTTTCCTTTCTGAAAGTCATTCCTCTTGCTAAAATTATGTATATAGACACCGAAGTTTTGGGCTGACTGAGGACAACTTGGTTCATGCCATTCTGGCTGATGTCTATGAAAATCTAGAAACAGATGTGCCCCTGTGTTTGCTGACTCCACTTGTGACTCAACCCACACAGAAAAATCAGTTGCTAAAGTTTCTGACCCCAGTTCTGGGTTTCCTTAGGGAGAAAAGGTCAATGGTGAACAACCTATTTGTTCACACACTTGAAGTCCTCATTGGGAACATCAGACTTCTCAAAGAAAAAGAAAATTTGCCTCATTTGCAACTGCTCAAGCCCATAATTCTCCTAGTGTATTTTCATGGTAAATAGTTATTCCATGAGGGTTCTACCATCCTTCTAAAATTTACTAAATCTTTATTCTAAGCTGCATCTATACAAAAACAAATCCATCCATCACTTTTGTTCCAATTTTTTTATTTGAGTAGAGCTGACACACAATGTTACATTAGTTTCAGGTGTACAACTTAGTGATTTGACAAGTTTATACATGAGGCTATGTTCACCACAAGTGTTGCTACCATCTGTCCCATTACACTGTTATTACATGTAATATCATGATTACAATATCATGGACTGTGTTCCCGATGGTCTGCTTTTTATGCCCATGACTTGCTCATTCCATTACTGGAGGTCGTATCTCCCTCTCCCTTTCTCCCATTTTGACCAGAGTCCCACCTCCCTCTCCTCTGGCAACCATCAGTTTGTTCTCTCCATATAGATCTGATTCTGCTTTATTTGTTCTTTTTTTTTTCCTTAAGATCCCATTTATAAATGTAATCACATGGTATTTATGGTATTTGGCTTTCTCCGTCTGGTTTATCTTACTTAGCATAATACATTCTAACTCCATCCATGTTGGGAGGATGAAGGGAATAAGGAACCATCATGCACCATTGGTAGGAGTTGAGGCAGTCACTGTGAAAAACAGTATGGTGGTTCCTCAAAAAATTAAAAATAGAAATATCATATGCTTCAAAGATTCCACTTTTGTTTCTATCTTAACAAGAAATCTGACGTGGCAGTTTTTTTCAGAGGCAACATATTTATGAAATTGGCTGACATGGTTACAAATTTGACATAAATATTCCAAACATAATCTACTAAGCCCCATATAGGCTCTAGAACAAGAAGATATTCCTCCGCAGAAATGAGATATTAGTGGCTTTAGTATCCTGTAATGTTTAGGATTTTTCAGGTTCTGAAGCTCTCTATCCTTGACTTATTTGAGTCACTATAATTCAAAATATTTCGCCCCTGTCACTGACATGGTGGTTTAGTTTCTGAAAAGGAATAACTTCATCAATAGTTAGAAAGCCTTTTAATTGAAATCCTACAGTAATAGCTCTGTCCCTGAGAGATATATTCTCCAAAGCATAGAATTGATATTGGCTTCTTCTTGAATATAGAACATTTACTCATTTTATTAAAAACTGG
The DNA here is from genome assembly GCA_004023785.1 of Mungos mungo. Taxonomy (NCBI): domain Eukaryota; kingdom Metazoa; phylum Chordata; class Mammalia; order Carnivora; family Herpestidae; genus Mungos; species Mungos mungo. The sequence continues at coordinate 44,051 of PISW01008651.1, read as the reverse complement.
ATTTGATGGAGGGTAAAAGAACTTGAATTCCAGTTTATAAGGTTATGAGGGAATTTTAGTAAATTTTCACATGGTTGAGACAATCTAATTCTTTACATAAGTGTGTCTGTAGAATGTTTCTTTAACTTGGCTCTTGGTTTCTGATAATCATAATGGTTTTTATCTGCTTGACTCTCCTGTGCTTTAATATGCAATGTTGGCATTAGTAAAGGTTGACAATTTTAATGTGAACTGCAGCTGTATAGTGAAACAGAGGTCCCAAACCCGGGGTTTGGGGTACAACAGCTTTCAAAATATAATCTGCACAAAAACTGGAGTTTTCCGAGGGCCTGATACCACCTAAAAAAATGTATCCAAATAATCCTAGATCTGCAGCCAACAGTGATTTAAAATAAATATCCTATTTGTTTTAAACATCTCAAAGAATGTTGAAGAGGATCCAAATTATATGTTACAGAAAATAGTTTTTGAGAGGTCTTATCTGCTCTCATCTACTGTTCTCTGACATTTTACATCTTTCCTAAAGCCTCTCACATTTCAGTCCCCACCTCTCTGTGATGATGATGATGACAAGGACAATGAAAATAACGATAAGGAGTATTATAAGTAACATTTATTAGGTGTTTATTCTGCACCATAGATTGTTCTATGTGATTTGCATATGTTGAATGATTTGTATCTCAACCCAAGAAAGACTAACTCTGTCCCTCTGCCTCTCTCCTTCTCTCTCTTGTTCTTTCCCAAGTCTCTGTCAAATTATAAATTTTATATAGCCTGACTTAGTCTCTATGGGTGTTTTTCATCACTTCTCATTCTTTCTTGTTTTAAACATCATCCACCTTCTATATTTCACACACACACACACACACACACACACACACACACACCACACAGGGCTGTTAAGAACTGTATTCTTGGGATGCCTGGGTGGATCAGTTAGTTAAGCTTCCAATTTTGACTCAGATGTTGATCTCAGGGATTGTGGGTTTGAGCTCCACGTTAGACTCTGTGCTGACAGCTCAAAGCCTGGAGCCTGCTTTGGATTCAGTGTCTCCCTCTCTCTGCCCCTTCCCTGCTCATGCTCTCTTTCTCTCTCAAAAATAAATAAACATCAAAAAAATGAATTCTGTAACAGACGGAACAGACCAATGGGCGGTAAGGGATTTATGGCAGATTAGGAGCACACAGACTTTAGTAGCTCATGTCTCTAACATACATACATAGGTTTTACTTAGTTGTACTTTGCCTAATGAACTCAAAATTTGAGGAGACTTTAAAAATAGATAAATTTATTTTCAATAAGTATATTTATACCAGGGCATTGGTTCATGATAAAAGATCATTTCTTCAGCATACTAAATAGGTTGGGGTCATGGACCCTCATGAGAATCTGTTGGAATTATGAGCCCTTCCAGAAAATGCCCTATGAGAACATAGACACAGCATTGTATCTACACAACATACTTGATTGAAGTGAAGATATGTCTTGAACATAAAATATCTTGTACAAAAAGGTATTTGAAACATGTTTTTCTGATTCTTATTGTTTTTCATGTAAAATTTAATTGTTCCTCTTAACAACATGCAATAGATTTAATTGGACAAATAAAAGAGGAAGGCAATTTTAATTCTAACAAAGGCAATTTTAATAACAAGGCTATTGTTTGGCATGAATACAATTTAGAAATTTAACAAGATTTCTGTTATGACACTGATCAAGTTGTTTCTGAAACCCAGTCATTTTTGACTCTTCGTTGGCAAGACCATACTGAAATCTTTGATTCACAAAGGCATAAAGCAGAAAATGGAATTCGGGCTTCCATTGCTGACTGTGCTTTGCAGTGATAGACTTTTGTGAAAGAAAACTGAGATTCTCAATATGGCTTGAGTCAAATTTATGTGCTAACATTTACTTTGTCCTAAAGTGAGTGAGGTCTGACTGGGCAAGGTCTCAGCCATTGATGGCTTTGTCAGCAAGAAAACAATGATGAATCCATGTTTCAATGTTAAGGTTGTCTGAGATAAAGTAATGTTCGAAAGCACTCTGTATTGTGTCCAAGTATCAGAAGATTTCTGTCTGCAGCCAAGTTAATAATGTTTTGAGCCTCTCAACCCTCCAAAGTGCTGGAAAGTTTTGCAAAGTTGCCTCCCTCCAGTTTCTTCCTCCACAATGGTACATTAGCCACACAAGCTCATGATTTTTCTGCAGCATAAGTGATGGGATTAAAATAACAAAACAGGAGCGCCTGGGTGGCTCAGTTGGCTGAGCGTCCAACTTTGGCTTGGGTCATGATTTCATGGTCCATGAGTTTGAGCCCGGGCTCTGTGCTGACAGCTAAGAGCCTGGAGCCTGCTTCAGATTCTGTGTCTCCCTCTCTCTGTGCCCCTTCTATGCTCACAGTCTCTCTCTCTTGAAAAATAAATAAACAATAAAAAAAATTTAACAAAACAAAACAAAAAAACAAACAAAAGATTTGTTTTCAAGTTTAGCTATAAAGACCTCAAATTGGCCTCTGGAAAGTCAATGTTACTTTGTACAGTAGAGGAAAATACTGTATTTAGTACCTATTTCCTGTGAAAACTTCTCAAAATGAAGGGAATTCAAAGGTCAGTCAGATAAACTGACAACTTGTCTGTCAGTAGATCAGATACGTTTTAGGATTTTAAAAGACACTTTTTTAGTGTCATGCATGTGAATATGTAAAGCCAATGACCAGCATGGAAGATGTCACTATTGTTACAGATTTTGTCTTCTGGTTAAGTGGCATGGTGATGGTTTTTCAGCCACTGTCTCCCCTAGTTGAAATCCAATGCCTTTATGCTTTAAAATATGTTTAAATTTTTTAATGTTTTTATTTATTTTTGAGAGACAGGAGAGACAGCATGAGCAGGGGAGGATCAGAGAGTGAAGGAGTCACAGGATCTGAAGACAGTCTCCAGGCTCTGAGTTAGCTGTCCGCACAGAGCCTGACTCGGGGCTCAAACCCACAAACCATGAGATCATGACCTGAGCTGAAGTTGGATGCTTAACCGAATGAGCCACCCAGGCACCCCTAAAGTATGTTTATATGTACTGTCTTTTCTTGGAAATCTTGTTGAGAAAAGAAGTCTACAACTTATTCTCACTCTACATTCTGATAATTTACTCAGCATGCTCTCTTTGAAAGTATATTTATTTAATATAGGTAAGAAACTAATATTTATTAGTATCTACTCTGAATCAGTCAATCTACTAAGCTATGTGTAAATTCTGATGGACATACATATGACTGATCAATTCTATAGTTAAATATTTACCCCTACATTTATATGTACACATATATATGATTTCCTGAAAAACTATAAATTTTTCATATATATGTATATATAAACACACACACATATACTTACCACACATAAATAATTGGATCCTCACTACAACTCTTTAAATTATTTTTATTCTCATTTCACAGATTTATTAGTTTCAAAAGACATTTATTAGCCACCTACTATTGCCCTGTGCAATGAATAGAGTCTACGTTCTAGTTGCCTTGGTGAAGGTAATATACCATTTGCAGTAAAAGTAATTGAGGTCCAGAAAAATAAAAAAAATAACGAAGTTCATACACAGAAAAAAAGAAATGAAATCCAGTCATCAAAGCCAAAAAAACTCCCATTCTTGAAAATGAAAGCTACATCACTATAATACTCCTTTCCTTGTGGCTTTTATTTACTCATTCTTGACACCGTAACCACAAAAATAGCTGAAGTTGGCCCTGCCTATGCACATCTGGCTTTGCTAACATCTTCTCATTTTCATGACTGGCTACTTTGCCACTGATGACTGATCTTATCCCTAAATAGAAACTTGATTGACCTTTCATGATTATATAGTATTCTGTTCTTTCATTCTTTAGTAGTTATCATTATTTTAAATTATGCATCCATTTATAGTGATTTACTTAATAGTTGATCTTTCACTAGAGTTTTATGTAGACTGGAGTAATTTCTGTCTCTTGGTTTTTCCTAATTTGGTGGCTACCATGTGCCTAGAATGGTGTATGGCTTATATCATTTCCTTAAACACGTTTGTTGAATAAGAGTAGGAGCGAACACAGAACCACTGGTACAGGGCATGTGCCTTTTACCAACAATGAGGGTCCTGGAGCTCTCCTCTGATGAAAGGCATTGACTCTTTGGCTGCTGAAATGTGAGGACGTTTGGAAGTTCTAAGAGATTGGCCAATGTGTTGTGGTAGCATGGGTACAGGAGCTTGTGGGCCTCCAAGGGGTGGGCATTTGGCAACCAGTATAGAAGCGTTTCTGTATTGTAAAAATGGCCACAGCCAGCCCTATGCTAGTTGAATGTCAGCATGTGGAAATGCATAGACTAGAGCTAGGTGTTAACTTCTTCCTTCATACTTATAATACCAAACATCTTTAAATGTGAACAGATTCAATCATATGGTTTCATCTCATGTCATGCCCAAATAAGACTGTTAACAAAGTGCAAGGATCATGTCCAATTTTAGATTCATGTTTTGTAACTTATTTCCGAGGTAATCTTAATTTTTAAAAATGTTTTTAATATTTATTTATTTTTGAGAGAGAGACAAGACAGACATGCAGAGTGCAAGTGGGGGATGGGCAGAGAGAGAGGGAGACACAGAATCCAAAGCAGGCTGCAGGCTCTGAGCTGTCAGCACAGAGCCCAACACGGGGCTCAAACTCATGAACTGTGAGATCATGACTTGCACTGAAGTTGGGGCTTAACCAATTGAGCCACCCAGGAGCCCCAGGTTATCCTAAATTTTTTCACCAAAATGTTCACTTTTACTCCAGTGAAGTTATCATATGAATGTAAATAACTTTTGTTTAGAGAAAACCAAATGATTTAAATATATTATATATTTTCAAATTTCAGAGTAGTGCTTTTTTTCTGGTATGTTAATATATTTCAAAAATTCATACTGCTTTTATAATATGATTCAAATAAAACTTGCTGAAGTCTTTTATGATTATTGGAACCACGTTTCTGTGCAAGACTCCAGCTGTGGCCACACGCATCGCCTAATTCTACAGTGAACCATGCCAACAGTTGCCTTTTGAAATAAAAACCTAGACATACACCAGAGTTAGAGAAGGTAAAATTGTAGAAAACTTTCGTAGAATAAAAGCTCCACCACATGTATTTCTCAAACATCCTTGAATAAATGTTAATGTTTTGATAACATTACATCCATCATTTAATCTAATCTAATATTCTGTAGCTTTGAAAAATTTAAGAACCATCTTTTGTTATGTAGTTGCAACCTCTGTCTTGTGGCATTTGTGTTCCTTTGCCATCGCCGTGACTGTCAGGACTGACCATCTACCATTCTCCCCTTGCAAATATTGCTCCAACCGCCATGAAAATATTATACAATCTTTTTATAATGTGTCTACTGCCTAAGATGTTTTGCTTGGTACGATTATACTTTAAGATTTTATTTATATGTTTTTTCACTATTTCTGATTCCCCAAAACAGAATCAGTCATTCCTCTTCTGCCTTCCAGCAGCACGTTGCGTAAGGTTTTATTTTGATATTTTATAGATCATTGTTTTCCATTTCTCCTTTCTTTTACTAAACTGTGAGTTCTTAAGAGCTGGTTCTATTTCTCAATAATCCACAGAACCCCAGAACCTTACCTGGTGTCTAAACTTTAGGAACATTTTAATAAAAACGTATGGAAATAAAATCTGACTGCATCACTATCACAGTTCTTTATTCTTACAAATCCTAAATGTATGAAATTGTTAACACATTTAAATTACCTCCCCTTGTGCGCACCTCAGCTTTCTTTGTTATTGTTCCCAATTATCATTAGTGCCATTTTAATTCTTCTGCTGTTCATTTTTCCTTGTCTGTTTGATAATTCCCTTTCTCCTAGCTGAGTGACAAAGAGTGAAGAAAAATATAATTCAAGAAAGAGCCTGGCTATTAAAATATACTGTCATAAGCTTGTCACCTGGCACATTTGTTCAGTTTACCTTTATGCAAAGCATTATGATGCATTATTTATAATGCTTTTTCTAGCTCATTTATTAAAGGCAATTAAAACAAAAGGAGGAATAATGTGCCGCAGCTGCTTTTTACCCCTAGGACCTTCCAGGAAAAGGAACAAGATGAGCTTTGGTATTTATGAAGTTTGTTGTCTGTTAGGCCTCTTAACTGAGGCTAACACAACCTTTCACACAGTCTTAATTAGATTTGATGTTTTATTTGTCTTCATCAGGAGGCAAATTAATTTTTAATTAAAAAAGAAAAGATTACTGCATCACTGGATTATTAAAAAAACAACTTTCCATTCCTTAATTCTATAAGTAAGGCATAATTATAAATGACTAATGCTTCAGGGCAATAATCTAACACATTAAATAACTCACTTCTCTGGGGACTAAGAAAAACATTCAAATAGTTTTAACTGAGATGTTTGCTAGTTTTATTTTCATGAACATTTCGTGTTAAAAACTAAAACTCTTTAAAGGATGCTTAAAAGTCCAGGAAGCCTAGATTTTATATGAATACCTTCTAAAACAAGTGGATTTAAGTCAGAAAGTACTTAGCAGTGTGAATTTCTGTCTGCATTTATTCTTTCCTTTGTTCACAGTGGTAACACTATATGGATCTAGAGAGAAGGCAATAGATATAAAGAACTGTATTATAGGTAAACTATAAAATGGCACGTTAAAAATATACAATGAGGGGCGCCTGGGTGGCTCAGTCCATTAAGCGTCCGGCTTCAGCTCAGGTCAGGATCTCACAGTTCCTGGATTCGAGCCCCATGTCAGGCTCTGTGCTAGCTCAGAGCCTGGAACCTGCTTCGGATTCTGTGTCTCCCTCTCTCTCTGACCCTCCCATGCTCACGCTGCCTCTCTCTGTCACTCAAAAATAAAATAAGAAAACATTAATAATTTTTTTTAAAAACAATGAATGAAAACAAAAACTGAAGCTTAATCCAACTGGAGAGCTCTGGAAAATGGGTAGCTCTCCCTTCCGAGCTATGTTATCCAAGGCTTAAGGAAACTAGATTGTTTCTATTGATTGAGAGCTGACCTTCATTCCCTCACTCAACTGGTTTGTTAGGAATGTTGAGCACCAAATAAAGCCCTCGGGCAAAGAAATGGAGGATCATAGCTGCAAGTATAGAAAACCCATGCTGAGGCATGTAGGGCAAGGAGAGGTCAGTGGGGCATCTTCCTAACTGTAAAGTCCACATAAATATGAAAGCGTGTTGGGTTTATAACTGAGATTGACTTGAGACAATTCTTGCCAGAGCTTGCTATCTTACTAAATATATTTATTATAATATTTATATTCATTCCGTGTCTGGAATTCATTGAGAGACCACTGAAAGATTCCTGAGCCATAACTCATATACTCGCTTTGCTAAAGGGCCTCAAATGAAATCTGTTGCGTAAAAGCTACGAGTCAGTGTGGCGTTAACCTTGTAATGATATGACAAATAGGTGCATTTGATTATATTTTGATCTGATGACATTTCAATACTGTAAAAAGTGACATATAAGAGTGATTATCTTACTAGTATTATTTATGGTAAACTGGTTTTTAGGACACAGAAAGTACACTTATAAATAAACCAAACTCCATTAATAAGCCTGCATATTTTATAAGTGTTGATTTGTTGTATTAAAAATAAGTAGACAGAATCTAGTCTTGTCATATTCGTAAAGAAATATGGAATACTCTTAGAGTGAACAAACAGCATAAACTATATACAAGGAATATGGGGATACGTATAAATTAATTACATGTATATGTGTATGTGTTTATGTCTTTACATATAAAGATGTATACACATGTGTATTAATTATTTGACCAATCTATCTCTTGATTTTTTCTTATGATTTTATTTAATGGAAATATATTTAAAAGGCCTAGAGGGCCAAGATTTAGAACTGTAACATTTTGTATTTCTTATGCTTTTACTTGCCTTCCCTAATCAAGATACTAATATTTAAGTTAATTGTGGACTTATAAAGCAGTGTTCATGATAGTCATCAGTATTATTAAAGACATTCTAGGTTATTATACCTTTGGTTAGTGTGCATGAAGAAGAAACACAGTAGTAAAGAAATAGGTTAATTAATAAACATTTTAAATTATTATGTCTTGACAGATACAGAGAAACAGGATTTTGAGTCAATGGTTACAATAGAACAGATCATTGAAACCAAAAGTTATTTCTTTCAGGATTTCTTTTTTTTTAATTATAAACCTCTAGTTACAGAGGTGAAAAGAGAGCAAAGACACAACTACCAGTATCAGGAATGATAGAGTTGACATCACTAGAGAGTAAACATATTTAAAGGATAATGAAGTAACACTATGCACATTAGTCTAATAAATCTGACCACTTAGAGGCAAAGAACAAATTTCTTGAAAGACACAAACTACCAAAGCTCACCTAGGAAGAAAAAGACAACCTGATAGCCTCACATCTATTGACTAAAGAAAGAACTTATCTCTTCTTTTGCTAAATTCTTTCCTAAAAAAAAAAAAAAAAACAAAAAAACTCCAACTCTAGCTGTTTACGACTAGAATTTCATCAAAAATGGAAGGACCAAAAACATAACTAAGTCTCTACAACTTCTTTTAGAAAAGGAAGAAATACACCACAACTCATCCTATGAGGACATTATGTATTCTCTGATACTTAAATAAGACAAAGGTATACAAGAACAAAACAAAGCTACAGATTAATGTCCTTGATGAACATAGATAAAAACATTCTTAAGAAATTTAGAAATTGAGTTCAACCATATATAATAAGCTAATAAATCATGACCAAATAATATTTATCCCAGGAATGCAAAACTAGTTCTTAAACATTCTTAACATTAATATCCTTAAGCCAATCAATGGAATTTACCACATTAACAATTTTTAAAAATTAAAATGGAAACTAACATATGCTCATTTCTATAACCACAGATAAATCTTTGACAATGTTCAACAGTGACTTCTAATAGAATGCCCTCAGTAAAGAAGAATTACTATTAACATTTCTCAACCTGATGAAGATCTACAAAAGAATTTATAGCAAGTATCATACTACACGGTAAAAGATCAAGCGTTTTCCCCTTGAGATCAGGAACACTAAAGGATGTCCATTCTCACCATATTTATTAAACATTAAAAAAGAGAGTCTACCTACTGCAAGTAGTTAAAAATACATTGGTAGTTAGATCGATGATGGATGTGTGGATAGATTGATTGATAGTAGATAGATGAATAGATAGGTAGATAGATAATCATACAATTAAATGGAATTCAGGTCAGAAAGGAAGATAGAAAACAGTCTTTCTTTGTAGATAGCATTGAATGTTGGGTTTCTTGGGTGGTAGATGGTGTTTTCCCTGTGTCTTCACATCATCTTCCCTCTGAACTTGTGTATATTTTTATAAAGACATCAATCATATTGCATTAGGGGTCAACCTTAGTTCAATATGACCTCAATTTAACCTAACTAATTACATCTTCAATTAATCTATTTCCAAATGAGTTTATATTCTGAGGGACTAAGGATTAGGAATTCTACATTTAAATGGGGGCATAATTCCACCCATAACATATGTTAAAACCGGAGATGACACAAATATACATCAGCCAGTGAAAGGTCAATTGCACTGAGTTTATACAATGAAATCCTACTCAGGAATAAAATGCTTTGATAAACAATTCATACATGCAAAATTACAAATGAACCTCAAAGTAACTATGCTGAGTGAAAAAATCTACAGTGACATAAAGATTAATTTTTACATGTCAATGAGGAGGGAAGTTTGTGGGGTGCAGAGAGTGTCTGGAGGGAGGAATTACAAAGGGACATGAGGAAAGTTTGAGTGTTCTGGATATGTTTATTATTGTGATTTGTGTGAGGGTTTCATACGTATACACATATGTCAGTTCTCATCACCTTATACAATTTAAACACATGCAAATTTTAGTTTATAATTTCTACCTCAAGAGAAGTATTTTTTAATTTAAATATTTCTTTTCACAGGTAATCATCTTTTTAATAGAAGTTTAAAAACTGACTCAATGATAAATTCTACAATTAAAAATACTGTTTATAGTAAAAAATAAGAAAACAATTACTACTGATTATCAATGAGATTGCCAAATGATAAATAGTCAAAGCAAATCAAAATTTGGGAATATAGAGTTCTGTTAAGATATATATCATGAAGATCTAATGGAAATGGGTAATTTAACAATTGCCTTTATGAAAATAAAAATGTTAACAGAAAACTAAAGACATTCATAATAAATTTATGGATACAAAAATCAAGTTAAAAAAACCTGTTTTGACTGTTCATCCAGCTGGAACCAAAAAATGTAAACATTAAATGGCTTATTCTTTACTAGAATTTTGTTGCAGGGTTGACAACCTCCAACGTTTTCTAAGTCTCGTCACTGTGTAAAAGGATAAGGAGAAGAATAGCAAAACAACATGTATAACAGAATAAAGATTTGCGTTTGCATAGTACTGTTTTTCAAGGTTTGTTAGCAATCTATCCAGGCCAGACCTTTAATAGGCAAACACTAGCTTCCAAAGCTACTTTAACAAGATGCCTTATTCAGAAAGAGTCATAAATATGGTAGAGGCTTAGAGAAACCTACTCTAAATTCTCATTGTCCAGAATGGACAAACTGCCACCTGGAAGTAGTAAATGATTTCTTAACACCGTACAACCATTTGTTAGTTTGGTCAAGACTAAACTTCTGATCTCTTAATTTCTACTATATAATGTCCTTATCGCCATCACATTGTTATTTTGTCCTTTTTGAGAGAAGTGACAAAGGCAGGTTTCCATATATCTGCTCTGATAGAATTTATAGAGTTTATTAAATACCATTAATCAGATATTAAACCACTCCTCCAACAATGAATTAATATGTCTTCTTTTCTAAATGGCTAAAGAAAATACATTTTAAAAGACATTTTTAGACAAATTTTCTACAATATGTGATTTAATGCTTAGGACCTACTGTCAAAGACTTGGGGACACATACATTAGCTATGGCTTCTGCCCTTGTCACCATCTTTAGTAAAAGTTTAACCCATCTAGATATTATGGCCATGATTCTAGTCATAAGAATGTGTTAAATAAATATGTACTTATATATTTATTATATTTTAGCCAAGAATCCTAATGATTTAATGAGATGGCCCTGAGAAAAAATGAAGTGGGAGAGATTTGAGCATCCACTGTAATTAGTGCTGCTAAACAAAGTTAATGAAGGTGTGAGCATTATTACATCGTTAATGAAAAATGATATCTAAGCATAGTGGGTAAGCTTATGATATATGAACTTATTAGCCAATGTCAAAATTTGGGAAAGATTTACCTAATTAAAGGAAAAGCTGATTTACCCCAGAGAAAAGAAGGGAAATGTGATTTTGAAAATAAATGAGGCTTTTTTAAGTCTCCCTTAATTTTTAACTCATGAAACAAAAAATTGACTTTGTGACAAATTTTTAAAATTATTTTTATTTATTTACTTATTTATTTTGCTAAGACTTTTAAACCACTTAAAGCACTGTCTTCAGTGGTGAAAAATGCCTCTGTAAGCAATTTGAAAAATGTTAACAAAAACACCTTAGAACACAAAAGAAAAACTCATTATAACAAACCCATTCATATACTTATTTGTCAACATGTCTATTCATTCAGTCCTATAATGTATTAGTTTTCTATTACTGCCTTAGCAAATTATCAGACTCTGGGATGTTTGAAACAATATAAAGTTATGATCTCACAGCTTTGACTGGATTCATGTTCTTGTCCTCAAAGGCTAAAATCCAGGTTTTGGTCAGCCTGGGGAGGGGATCTGCTCATTCTAGTTGCTGCAGAATTCATTTCCACAGAGCTCTAGGATTGAGGTCCTAGGTCCTGTCTGATTTTAGGATTAGGATTGTTCTCAGTTTCCAGACGCTTCCTGCATTCTCTGGTTTATGGTCCTCCTTCTCTTCAAAATCACAGACAGCAGATTTACATGTTTTCCTGTTTTGAATCTCTCCTATTCACCCTTCTGCTATCCTTTCTGACTTCAGCTGGAGAATGTTCTTTACTCCTAACAACTGTAGTGATTGGATTGGGTCCCCTGGGATAATCCAGTGTCATCTGTCTATTTTCATGCTTTTTCACCAGCACATTTTTGTTCTTCCTCTTTATATTGCACATAAATTATTTCTAAGGTGATAATGCACTAATGATCTAATATGTTGTCTGAAACACAGCAGTTGCTCAATAAATATTGTTTCTCTTCCTTTGTTTCTTTTAATTAATTTTTTTGATATTCTTCCTAACCATCTTTAAAATTTTTTTTTAATATTTACTTATTTTTAAGAGAGAGAAAGAGACAGAGTGTAAGCAGCAGAGGGACAGAGAGAAGGAGACATAGGATCCGCAGGGCTGGAACCCACAAACGCTGAGATCACGACCTGAGCCAAGGTTGGAGGCTTAACCTACTGAGCCACCCAGGCATCCCATTTCCTAGCCATCTTTATGAATAGGCACTAAAAATCTACAGAAGTCTTTACCTCAAGAAAATCTCACTTCACACGAACTTTTCTCCTCCCTGAATTACTACATCATTTCAGAGTCCAAAAGTATTACAATTTAGTAATACAATATTTTGACTTCTGTTATTGATGCATTTCTGTGCATATTGCTATTTCTATGAAAGCAGTGACAGAAGGGGGACCCCCTCAAGTAAAATGCAAAGCTGCACCTCTACCCGTGTAGTTCTGAATGTATAGTAGCTGTTCAATGAAACCATGGCCTGAAGTCAATTATTTCCTATGAGCAAATATATAAAGGTAGGGAGGCAGGCAAGAGGATAAGGGAGTGTTCTGGCAGAGATGGGGAATGCGTGATCATCGGCTTCACACTGAAGCCTAAGATGACAAGGAAAACGATACCACTGCGTCTTTTTTTTTCCCCAAAGCATAGCTATTTCCATGAGAAAACTTTGGTCACAGAAGATAATGCAGGTTTATAATTATTTATCCGAAATTCCAAAGCTCTAGGAGTTCTGAAAATCAAAAATGGGAGGAGCCAAGATGACGGAGAGGAAGGGAGCTCTGTAAACTTCGTCTACCCAGTCTGTCGAACTGAGGACATTACTCTCATCTACAAGGGTGGAAGGAGAAAATACAGACTCCAGAAAGAAGACAACCTGAAAATCAAAAATTTTCCCCAAACTCATACGTTGGTGGTAAACAATAATAACTTAGTCAAAAAAAATAATGCATATTGTATCTATGCCATTTGGTGTGTGTATATTTTTAGCAGGCACTTTCATGTGATTTAACAGATACTGCCTCAAAAACTCATTAAGGCATGTAGTATATGCAATGCAGTACCTTTCTAAAATCCAAGAAAAAGGAAAAACGAAGGAAAGAAGGAAGGAAAGGATGAGTTCTGAATCATATCTAACCTAAAAGTTTTGGATGAGTAAGAAATGAGACTTGGCCTCTTTACATAAAGCAATAAGGGGACCAAGAACAAATGAATGATTCAGCACTTACTTCTAGGAAGATAAATGTGAAAAAGCATCTTAAGGTATGCGTAACTTAGAATTTTTAAACGATATGTACTTATTCACTCTCTGGGTAATTTTTATGGGAATATCCTTTATTGAAGGAGGTGGGAGAGCTTTTAAAATAAGAACAGATTTATGTACCTCAGATTTCCCACATAGTTGTTGAATTTCTGTATTTCTTTGAGAAGTTGTGCTCTCTGATCATGCTAATGGGTTTGCTTTGTATGCTTATTGTTACCATATATCCATATTTTAAGAATAAATATAAGAATTAAGTGAAATGTGTAAAAATGTACTCATTAACAATTTTTACATCATCTCATTAATTATCAACTACATGATTGTTTCTGTATAATTATTCCCTTTAAGTGCTATTATGCTAGTGGGCTATTCTAGAAGAATACACTCTTTGGCAGAATATCCTATATAATTATAAGACTAATGATGATGAATTTGATGAGCAAACATGATAATTGAACAGTACAACTAGAAAACATCTGGTTGCAAAAGCTTAGGCAAAACATAATTCTACTGTGAAAAAGTAATTGGCTTCAGTTTTTATCATTATGACATTATTAATTTTTTAACTAAGTATTGAAATTCTGAAAGTGATTTCTTATCTGCTGTATGGTGGTGGTCCATTCAACACTGGAGTATGTGAATACTATAACAAACATATTCTTCCTTTCATAATTTAATCCAGCTTTATAAAATGAGTTCTTGACTAGAAGAAACAATGGTACATTTCTCCTGCAGAAGTATCACTGGAGACAGAGTGGAATACCAAAAAATTTGATCTAAAACTTATGGCAGCATGTGTCAAGATTCCCAGGATATGGGAAGGAGACCTGAGTTAGCCAAGGGGAAGAGTAAGGGTCAGACCAGAAGGTATTTTCTGAAAAGTGAATGTAATCTCTACTTTAATGTCATTACAAGACAGGAAAGAATGAAAAGGCATGAAAATGCAATACTCTATTCACATTTACTGAATTATGAAATCAATCATGTTCCTTTTATCGAAACAAATTATTATATTACAATTAGGGAATTTCATTTTGGAATTTGTAGGGATTCTACTTGAAAAATAATAAGAATTAAAACTTCACTCTTGGGGTGGCTCAGTCAGTTAAATAGCCAACTCTTGGTTTCAACTCAGGTCATGATCTCACAGTTCATGAGATCGAGCCCTGTGATGGGCTCCATACTGAGAGCATGGAGCCTTCTTGGGATACTCTCTCTCCCTCTCTTGCTGCCCCTCCCCTGCTCATGCTCTCTCTCTTTCTCACTCTCTCTCTCTCTCTCAAAATTATTAACTAAAAAAACCACCCTTTTTTGTCTTAATTTGTCTTTTCATCAACTTAATAATCAATAAATGAAATCCAAAGTTATTGTTTGGAGCCAAATTACAAGATCTCAAAACAAGAAACAGTTTGACAGTTTCTTAGGTCTAACAGGAGAAGCCTAACAGAGGACCATAGGGAGGGGAAGGGGGACAGAGAGTTGGGGAGAGAGGGGGATGCAAATCATTAGGGATTACTGAATACTGAAAACGAACTGAACAGAGGGATGAAAAAGGAGGGGATGGGGGAAGGGGAGTTGGTAATGGAGGAGGGCACTTGTGGGGAAGAGCACTGGGTATTATATGGAAACCAATTTGACAATAAACTATTTTTAAAAAAACAAGCTAAATTTGTACTTAGCAGCAATCTCACTCCTAGGTATTAATCCAAGGGAAATGAAAATATATGTACAAGGACTTGTAAATGGAAGTCTTTAGTGAGTTTTCTGGAAAAGCCAAACCTGAGACCAACCTGTAGGTACATAAGCAGATTACTTGAAAAATATGTTGTGGCACATTTTGGTATATTCATAAAATGGGAAATTACTCATTAATGAAAAGAAATAAACCACTGACACCCATAATGACATGGATGAATCTCAAAAACAGGTGAATGAGAAGCCACATGCAAAAGACTATACACTGTATGATTCAAATTCTTTGAAGCCTTAAAACAAGCAAAACTAATCTATAGTATAGGACAGCCAGTCAGATATCATGTGAGGCTATGTCATCAGTGAAAGAGCGAATATTTTCTAAGGGGCATGATGGAATTTTTTAAGACAATGAAAATATTCTACATATTGATTTTCATGATGGTTGCATGGTTACGTATATTTGTACAACTTGAAATTTTTAGACTTAAAGTGGGTATATTTTATGCATATTTTACCTCAATACAGATTAATTGAAAAATATCAATTATAGGAATGGCTGTCTACCTGTTAAATTACACAGTAGCTCACAGCAATGGAAAAGATTAAAGAGATTATACTATCTAGCAACTCAGTCATCACACTTTTGCAGCTGGTTATATTAGCATTTGAGCAGATAATTCTTAAGAAAATTTCTCATTTGGTATTTTGTAGATAATAGCAGATACAATTTATTGAACATTTAGTAATGTTTTTAAGCTCATGATGATCACATGAAGCTTGCTTCTGTTATTATTTCCATTTTATGAATGAAGAATCTGTGGGTTAGGAGATTATAACTTGCAAAGCTAGTAAATGACAGATCCAACAAACCAATTCCCATCTGTTTTTTTTATGTTATTTATTTTTGAGAGAGAGCTCAAGTAGGGGAGGGCAGGGAGAGGGGGAAGGAGGATAGAGGATCTGAAGCGGGCTCTGTGCTGACAGCAGTGAGTCCAGAGATCCAGATGTGGAGCTCGAACTCAGGAGCCCTGAGATCACGACCTGAGCCAAAGTCTGACACTCAACTGACTAAGCCACCCAGGCGCCCCTGTTCACATGTGCTTTTTAGGTGCATGTTAAGAGGTAACCTGAAAACCCTATAATTAAGAAAGTTTACTTTCCTCCGAAGTCAGAGCTCCTACTGATAGAGAATAGCTGTTAGGTTTTTAGTCAAACAATATTATAATATTTTTTGATATTCAACCTTTATTTTAACCCAGGTTTCCAGACAGAGATATCAGTGCCATGAAGAACACAAAAGAAACCGTAGATTGTCACAAAGTACCAGGCTCTGCTCCAAAAGCTTTATTTTATAATTCACTTAAATCTCAACACAACACATGAGAAGGCTTTATTCTTACCCTCATTTTGTATGAGTGAACTGTAAACCAAGGGAAAACAAGAGTGACCGAGTTCTCTAAGGGAAGCCATTAGGCCATGAAAATTGTATTGGATCAAAGACCTGGCCACTGGCTCTCTACTTTGAACCACCGCAAGCTCCAATCTGGCCTCAGTTTGTGCAGTATCTTGTCCATGGATTTCCCCTGCGTGTGGAAATCATGCAAAGTGAGACACCATTCTGATATGTATGTATTTCTTTCAATATAGTGTCATGCAAAGTGAAGACTCTCTGTACGGCTTAGGGAAAATTTAAAGAAGATTGAGAATTTCAATATGATTCCATACTGCTACTGATCTGTAATATTTATTATCTTTCTGTATGTTATCTAGGGAAGTATTTCATTGCAATAAATGTCTTGGTATTTCCATTTTTAGTAGACAGATATTGATGCACTTTCATTATCCATAAAAATGGGCTAGCTGTCTTTTAAATTACTTTATTCTTAATAACTCTTAATTAAAGATTTCTTTATGTAATTTTTAAAGTATCTGTGTAATAACATTTACATGAATTATACGCAGTAGGACAATATTATCTACATTTAAAAGATAGAGATTTTGCAAAAACTCTTTGAAAAGGAAAATAATTCTATACCAGAACGCTTTATCCTGGTCATAAATTCAAATAAGCCACCTAGGGCAGCCAGAGGTCAGATATATTTTCTTGTGATTAAATGAAATGCTGAAGCTAGACATTATTTTTAAAAAAACATGCTTTAAGCCCCTCCTGAGGGAAAACCCCTATATCCGAGGACAATGGGGCTTAGAAAGATTATTCATCCAAGATCCACCCTTCGAAGGTGGCAGCACGGAGGTTTGAATCCCAATCTACCCTTAAACCTAATTCTCCTTCCAGCAGGTCAGCCTGCTTTCTCCAGGCCACAGACAACTCGTCTGTTACTTGTCATTGCCAATTTGACTTCCTCACGATTGGACAAAGCTATTGGATTTATCTCCCCTATACACTGGCTGTTTAATTTGGAGGTTATATTCAAAAATCCTAATTGAACAGACGTTAGATAGGTGCTGTTTACATCACTCTCCAAATACTGGGAAGAAGAGAAGGTTCTTTCCATTCAGCTCTAAAATATAAACCTCCCCTCCCTTGTCCACAGTATTCCCAAGGGCTCCATCTCTTCCGTTATTCTAGGACCACCCAGGCAATCTGAAATGTAGGAAAATAGTAATTACAAACTGAAATACATTTGGAAGTCATATTGCAGACTATATGATTTTTGTTTCCTATTATCGTGTGATTTGCTCATTTGACATTTGCTGAGGACCTATGGTATGCAGATTATTAGCTAGGAATCAATGATGCAAGAAGGAAGAAACAGACAAGCATCTCCATGAGGCTTCTGCTCTAAGGTGGGGAAATTAATGAATAAACAAGAAAACAAATGCATGTAACGAGACGGGGGCAGTGCTGTGGAGAACACATCACAGTTAAGGGAAACTAACAAGAGACTGAGGATTTGTAGCCTGTTCTGATGTTTACTTAGAGGTTTCAGGAGAGACTCCTATAATAGAATACCATTTGAGCAGAAACATGAAGGAACTGAGTGAGGGGAACCTTTGAGAAAGAATGAACTGAAACTATAAAGGTTCCTGAACCAGAACAGATGCTATGGTCAAGAAGCAGCAAGAAGCTGGTGCCCAGGGGGCTCAGTTGGTTGGTTAAGTGTCCAACACTTGATTTTGGCTCAGGTCTTGATTTCACAGTTCGTGAGTTTGAGCCCCACATCAGGATCTTTGCTGGCAGCGTGGGGCCTGCGTGGGCTTCTCTCTCTTTGCCCCTCCCTTGCTCATACTCTCTCTCTCAAAATAAATAAATATATAACTAACTAAATAAAACATTATTTAAATAAAAAAGCAGCAGCATCAAGGAAGGTAGAGAAAAATGAGTGGAGGGAGATGTTAGGAGATGAAACAGGAGACATAGCCAGGGCCAGACCATGTCAGGCTTGGTCATGATTACCAGGACCTCGCTTACCCTCTCATGATCAGAGGGTTGGAATACTGTGACTCACTCTTTATGAGGCATGTTGGGGCTACCACGTGCAATAGATGGGGGCAGGGAGGAGGAGGAGACTGTTGGGTGGTTATTGGAATAATCTGGGCAAGAGGTATTTCTGGCATGCTTCACGGTGACGGCTCTGGTGGTAGAGATCGTGGTACAGTTTGGGATCTGTTATGTTTGTGGTGCCACTAAGCCATCCAAGAGGAAAGAGATTGGATATTTCTGGCTTCAGAGGAGGTGGGCATTTAGAAATTTAAGATTTGATGGAGCACTTGGGTGCTTCGGTTGGTTAAGTGTCCACCTCTTGGTTTTGCCTCAGCTCATGATCTCACAGTTTTGTGGGTTTGGGCCCCACATTGGGCTCTGTGCTGACAGTGCAGAGCTTGCTTGTGATTCTGTTTCTCTCCCTCTCTCTGCCCCTCCCCCACATGTTCTCTCTCTCTCTGTCTCTCTCTCAAAATAAATAAATAAGCTAAAAAAAAGAAATTTAAGATCTGGGAGATTGGATAAGGTTACCTATGGAGCAAGAGGAGAGAGAAAATGAGGAAACACACAGATAATGAGAGGGGGGGGACAAAGGAAAAGAGCTCAGAAGTCAGGGAGATAAGGCAGGTCAGAGAGAGAGAGAGAGAGAGAGAGAGAGAGAGAGAGAGAGAGAATGAATGAGAAGCGATGCCAGGAAAGGCAGGGAAGGTTTGCATCCAGGCAGCCCAAGAGAAGGAAGCGTTATAGGGAGGGGGTGCTATCCCATCACAAATGCTGCTGAGATGTCATAGGACTGAAGAAGAATGACCTCTGGATTTGTCAACACGTGGGGCACGGTGACCTGGAAAAAGATTGTGGTTAAGTGTTTGTATTGAAAACTTGATTGAAGCTAGTTCAAGACTGAATGAGACAAGAGCTATTTATTGGACAATTCTTTCAGGAAATTTTGCTACATATGAAAGCAGAAAAACAAGGCAATAACTCAGGAGTTTGTGGGGTCAAGATGGTTGTCATTTAGAAGCTTTTCTTAAAATTTAAAATGGAAGAAATAACATGTTTGAATGCTAAAGAAAAAACATACGAATAATTCAGGAGAGAGAAGGGAGAATTGCTGGTGTCATGTCATACCTTTGAAGACTTGAAATGAGAACCCGTGTGCCTTTGGACAGTTGGTATGGGCGGTTGCTGAGACAGCTGCTCACCCTGACAAGGAAGCCAGGGTGCAGGAGAAACGGATGTTGCTGAGTGCCTGTGGGTGCTTTTTCCCTTCCTTCCCCTTCTGTTCCCTTCCCAGTTTTATCTGGATGTAATTGACATATAATTTTGTGTTCGCTTAAGGTGCACAACATAATGATTTGATGGAAGTACATGTTGTAAACTGATCACCATAAGTTTAGTTAACCTCTATCAACTCAAATAGTTACAATCCCCCCCCACCCCCACCATGATGAAAACTATTACAATGCATTCCTCTTTGCAACTTTCACATCCCTAATGCAGTTGGCAACTATAGTCACCATGCTGCACATCACATCCCAGGATTTATTTATCTCATAACCGGAAGTTTGTACTTTTGCCCAGTTTCACTCATTTCCTTTGGACTCGACTCTTCATCATGAGTGTTCTATCAGTGAAACAGAAAGTCATTTGAGGATGCAGATGGAGGGCTGTTAAAGACCTGAGAAGAGAGGGAAAGTAAGAGCTAATAACCTAGACAAGTGAAAGGGAGAATACGCTGGAAAATGAAGTGGAGTCATTAGGTAGGCACACCTGTGATAATTGCAAGAGCTAGACTTAATTTTATTTTTATTTTTGTCAGAGGTATAGAGAGGGGAGGAAAAAAGTGTTTTTGGCTAAGGTTGTTTAATCCCTTTTTTATTCTGTGAATCAAGTCTTTGTTCTATTTTAATAATTCAGGGTAAATCAACACATTGTTCTTAAGTTAGGGCAGCGTTCCATAACTGTCTCAAAAGTCATGAGCACCGTAGACTTACTTAAGACTTACTTTGTTGTTTCCAAACTTGTCCTGGCGCTAAATATACATGAATTAATTAAATTCTAGTTAATTCTAATTAGCTTTTAGGTTCTGATCCAAATTCCAATTCCTTCTTAGATGATACTTTACAGAATGTGTTAACAGAGAAAGATTCCTTTGGCTTACTTTGTATACATGCCATTTTACTATTACAAATTAATTAAATCATTGACAGGCATGATTAGCAGAATCATAGAATGTTGGAACCAAACAGCAACTCTAAGATCATCAAGTATGATCCATTTATTTCATACATGATAAAAATGAGACCCAATGAGTTGGGAAATTTGCCAGTAATTTTAAATCTGCTGATGAACTCAAAGGCAACCGGTCCACTTATCACAGTCTATTTCTTAAGTCTTTAATTCTTTTCTTCCTCTTCAGTTATATAACAAATTATTATTCAACTATGTAATTTCTGACATTATTCAATTATGAATTTGATTGCATGTTAATTAAGCCTCTTATATACATCTAGTGGAGTGGTTTGCTCTGTGGAGGTGACTGTAGGTAGTGGGTTAAATCGTGTATCCCCAAAATCCATGCCCGCCTAGAACCTCACACTGACTTCATGTGGAAATCGGATCTTTACAGGTGTATCCAAGGAAAGGATAAAGATATGATCATACTGAATTAACTTCTATCCAATGAGAGTATCCTTATGAGAGACAGAAGGATATTAAAAAAAAAACATGCAGGCACACAGAGAAGAAGGCCATGGAGCAGTGCAGACAGAGATGAAAAGGATACATCTACAAACCAAGAAAAGCTGATTGCCAGCAGCCACCAGGACCTGGGAGAGAGACTTGAAACTGTTTCTTCCTCAGAGACTCTGGAAGGAAATAACTTCCTAACACTTTGATCTTGAACTTCCAGACCCTCACGGACTATGAGATAACATAAACTTCTGTTTTAGATCATCAAGTCTGTGGCAATGTGTGATAACATAGCTAGAAAACTAACGCGCATTGTAGAAGGAAGTATGAAACCCCAAGACCTGAAAAGGAAACGGAAGGACAAAGAAAATCCAGTTCATTTGGGTATGGCCATTATTGGGCATACCTTGAAGCCTCCTCACTCAGTTGACAAATGTGACCCTTCTTCCTTAGACTTGAACTGGAAACATGGAGGGGCACCTGGGTGGCTCAGTAGGTTAAGTGTCCAACTTCGGCTCAGGTCATGATCTCATAGTTCATGAGTTCAAGCCCGAATCGGGCTTTTTTCTGACAACTCAGAGCCTGGAGCCTAGTTTGGATTCTGTGTCTCCCTCTCTCCCTCTCTCTACCCCTCCCTCAATCAAGGTCTGTCTCTCCCTTTCAAAAATAGACATTAAAAAAAAAAGAACTGGAAACATGAAGTGGGTTTTATAATTTATAACAGCACCACAGTCTACGTTACAGATAGAGTGTTGGGGACATTCAGTGGCAACCCCTTCAAAATTTATATTTTTTCATGCCAATATCAGAGAATCTTACTTTTATCATGTTGGTTGTATAGTTCCTGGGAAAGGAGGGAACATGGTATGGTATGGATTTCAGAGCACTTATTTACTAAGCAGTTTCTCTGTGCCCCTCTCTGTGCTAAGGAACTCTACTTAGCTCATTGAATTAGAAAGCATCAGTATTAGTACCCGTATTCATTTCCGATTGCTGCATAACATGTTATCATAAGCTCAGCAGCTTAAAACTACACGTATTTATTGTCTCATGGTTTCCAGGGGTCAGGAATAAGGACATGGCTTAGCTGGATTCTCTGCTCAGGGTCTCAAAGCTGCATTTAGAACGTTGTCTATATTGTTTTTATCTGAGATTCTAGTTCTTTTAAGTTCATTCAGACTGTTGGCAGAATTTAGTTCTTTGCAGTTGTAGAAATGATACCTTTGTGTTGTTTTTCAGTTTAGTTTTTGTTGCTTTGTTTGTGTGTGTGTGTGTGTGTGTGTATGTGTGTGTGTGTGTGTGTGTGTGTGTGTGTGTTTGTTTTTTTGTCTTCTGTGTTTCATGCTGGCTGTCAGTCCCCATCACTCTCAGCAACTAAAGGTCTCGGTCACTTGGCCCTCCATATGTAGTTCACGACGACACGGCTGTCTGTTTTCCTCCAGGCCAGCAGGAGAGTGTGTCTGTCTCTGTCACTTAGTCTCAGACTTTGTCTGCCTGTGACCCAGATTTAAAGGCCTTATGAGATGAGGTCAGGCCTACTAAAAAGTCAGCCAATGAGAGACTTTAATTACATCTTTCACACGGAGTGTCACCTAATCGTGGGGATAAAATCACATCACATCTGTAAGTCTGTACACAGAGGTACACATCTGTAAGTCCTGCCAACACTCTAGGGGAGGGGGTTATGCAGGGAGTGCACCCCAGGGGACAGGGATCTTAGGGACCAATTCAGAATGCTGTCTCCCACAACACTAGTAACAGTGAGCCTTTGATTCCTAGCATGTGCTTTTTGTAGATGACTTTCCTAACTTCAGGATATGAGTATTGGCAGGGGTTGCAGAGATCATTGGTCTAATGCACTGTCTACTCGCCAGCACTTCCTTCTTCCTTTTCTGTTCTTCATTATTTAATATGTTTTAGAATAACCAACTTATACATGGCCCCAGTGGCCTGACAACTTTTGTTCTCACTTATTGGTCATGGAAGTGGTTCATCCTTTCTTAGATTTCACATGAGAGTAACAATATTTGGAGTAAAATGTGAGCCATATATTTTATGAATGAAGTTAAATGGTCAGAGAGGAATAATAGGTTTCAGGGTTCTGGCAATATTATGTGCTTTTATCATTTTTTTAAAAAGGGGATTTCCCTAGCAGCTCCTATGATGACCTCTCCGAGCTTCCTGCTGAAATAGCTGCAGAAGGTGAAAATATAAAAATAAAAAAGATGAAAATTCACAGCAGTGTTGAGAACTACACCTAGGACTGAACCCAAGGGACAGAGTCCCCTCTCTCTGCAGGGCTGATGGACCTGACATGAAGAGCGGATTGAATCATTCATGAACTCCACGCTCTTCTCTGAAACCCCAGAGCAAGTCCCCTTACACATATATGAGTTCGCAAACCCGACCATCCTTTCCAACTTTTTGCTGTTTGACCATAGTTTCGGCAATGCAGTTTTTTCCAAAGATGAAAACTTTATGACTACCAATACTTGGGGCGCCCAGAGTGATGCTTTTCTAACCCTGTTCCCAAAGCCAGTTTGTCAAAGCATAGGAAAAAAGCAAAAGAGAAGGAAGGACACAGAGAGGCAAGGCAGAAAGAGTGTGTGTGTGTAGGGGGGTGTGGGTTGGCGTGTGCGCATGTGCTGGGCGGGCTGGGGGTGCCAAGTCCCATCCTGGGAATATAATCCTCAGAAATAAAGCATTGTTAACTGTTAGAGGTGATGGAGTCCAGATGAGCCTGGTCCAAAAATACAGATTCATAAAAATGAGAGTGGGCCAAAAATCATACTTAAGACTAGCTGAGCCATGTGTGATTTAGAATCCCTGCCTATAAACTGTCCCTGTGAAGAGTATCCAATCAGAGCTCAAGTGCTCAAGAATGGGGTCAAGGGCAATTCACATGCTCTGCTGTCTGTAAATAGCAGGAAGGAAATGATTTTCCATCATCTAAACATCAGTAAACCAGAAGAAAATCAACATAGAGCTCGTGAAAAGTCTTCTAGGAAGAAAAAAAAAGACCTTGGGGACATCATTTTAAACATTCAGAAACAGGGATATTTGCAGGGTAAAAGTATATAAATAGCTAACAGATGTCAAAAACAAAATCAATAGACAAATGAGATTTGGAACAATTTTTTTAATGCTGATAATAGACAAAAGGCTAATATTTATGACATATGAAGACTTTCTGAAAATTGACAAGAATGGGACAAATGAAGTGTGAATAAAGACGCGATGAAGCAACTGTCAGAAGAGCAAATCCGACTGACAGACATAAAAAGATATTCATCGGTAGTCAGAGAAATCCAAATGCAGATAGCAGTAAGCTATGACTTTACATCGAACAGAAAGGCAAGAAATGCAGAAAAGAATAACACCATTGCGGGCACACGTGCAGGGTCAAGGTGCATTATCGGCAAAAATAAAAAAGGTTCAATCCTTTCTGAAAAGATACTGTGAAAAAAAAAGCACCAAAGGCAGACATGGACAGGTAATGTCATAATTGTAAAACAGAGAAAAATAACTAATATCGATAGATGAGAATGAGTTAACGCATATTATTATATCACCATGTGATCAGGTGTGTGTGAGGCAAACATGCAATGATACATATTAAGTTTTTTATAATGTCTTCACCTGAAAGAGGAGAAAAATGAACCAGAGAAGCGACTTGGATAAACAATGAAAGACTCAAAGGGAAAAAGGAACTTTGCCTAGGAAAGGAAAAGCATATGAAATATTTTGAACTTTACTTTTTATTTGGTTATAATGACACAATACTCTGAATGTCCCTTATCAAGCTGTTTTAAAAATATCATTTTATATCGAGAACTAAGCATTTTCATTATGACGATGCTGAAGAATCAATGGAGGGCAAGGAAATATTCCAAAATCTTCAGAGTCCTACCTTTCTGAGAGTGAAATCTGTCCTCTTCATTTTCTTCTTGTACATTATATACTATACTCCTATGGTCTTTTTTTATAATGAGACTTTTTTCTCTAAAATAACATCAAGAAATGATTAGTGGTGAATATGCTACCTTGACAATTTAGCAGAGAAGTCTAAATGAGGAAATCGTGATCACAGGCAAAGGAAGCTGTTTTGACTGTAAAGATGTTAAAACTGGCTTATGTTCTCATCTTAATGGATGATCATATTTCTCCAGTTGACAGTGAGTCATATCAGTAGTTAAAAAAGACCCAAACCTTCTGTATTATTTGAGCATGTTCTCACTTGGAACCCTAGAGATTGATACCAATTTTGTAAGACTAAGAACAAAATAGGAAAATTGATTACTTAAGATCCGCATGCACGCCAGAAGAAACAAAGGAGATCAACTGCTGGTCACAAGTGGGAGACTACCACACTTCAGTCTTTTGTTTTTAAAGGTTTTTTTTTTTTTTTTTAATGTTTCTTTAGGTTGGGGGGGAGGGGCACAGAGAGGATGAAACAGAATCTGAAGCAGGTTCCAGGTTTTGAGCTGGACACTTAGCCTACCTGAGCCACCCAGGCACCCCCACACACCTTAGTCTTAAAACATTTATGTTTTTCTAGATTCCCTTTTATGCAATATCAAGATTTCTTTCCCCTTCCGTTCACTTTCAGAAATCACTTTAGGATCCAAAGAGGAAATCAGACCATTTTTGAAGAAATCAACAATAGGTGGACAATTTATGCTTAAAATTTAAGGACTATAGACAGTAGATAGATAGATTGACTGATTTTGAGAATAGGGTAAGAGTAAATAAAGGAAAATAAACATCTGAACAGTCAATTAAATTACCTTTGAAAAGAAGTCTGGGCATTATTTGAATAGGATGGAAGGCAGTAGAGTATTGAGGGGAAAAAAAAGGATAAAGGATATTTTATGTCACTTGAAATTTTGACTCTGCAAATACATTTGGCTTGTCGGTGATATAATTTTGTTATTACTACTATGCATGTATTGAGGGCATGGATTATGAACGAAGATTTGTAACTGATAACTAGCATACAAACAGTCAAATGACTGCTTTGTTGGGACTTTTGGCATCTGGCACCTGAAACATGTCTGTTTAGCTGGTCTTGAAGGAGACAGCTGGACCCAGAACTTAGAGTTCACTACTGTTTTCAATACCTCAAATCACCTGTGCTTTTTCTGCCAGCAACCTCCTATTTGGCAAATACTTGAAGAATGGTACAGAATAAGCCCTTTGTGGTATCTAAGATAAATTCTAAGTAAAGCTAAAATTCCCCAATAAATTTGTCTGCTAAGCATTATGATCATTTTTATTGGATTAATAAAAGGGTCTTTTCTTTATAAACAAAGATTAGACACAACAGATACAGGAAATATGAGCAATAATTCAAAAGAAAAACTTGAACTCTATGGCTCTATTGACAGAGAAAGAGAGATGAACAGAATGAAGATTGAAGAGATTTCTTAATGGTTAAAGGGTTTTGATTAGTAAAGGGAACTTATCTGGTGAATATGGATTAACTTTGGGTTGCAATCAGTAAAGCTAGGAAGATCCTTCAAAAGTTGGGGCTCTGGAAAAGACTGGGAGGCACGGGGAGGCACTAGCTAAGCTATGCTTTGGATTTCCTAGTTTTATTTTGTTTGGCTTTAAATGATCGACAGTGAATTCTAATAGTTGTTTCTTTAGCTGGCTATCTAGGATGTTAGTGTTTACCTGACTTCTTCATTATCGAGAATGCACACAGCCCCCTGGGCCCCTGCTTACTGAATCTCTTCAAGGGAACTCCGTTCCTGAAATTTATCTTTTGCCAACTACAGCCAAATATTTCATTACAGAATTGATTTTATTTTCTCCTCCATGGACACATCCCATAGATACTACCCACCCAGCATGACACCTGTTAAATTGTCCTATAAATCATTCTCCCTTCCAGTTTCCTTGCCACCATTCAAGAGAAATCTGGGGTAATTGATCCTGATGCAGTCTTTCCAGAAGATCTATTTCACCATCCAAAAGGGACTTTTCAACTGTCCCACTAAATTCTCCCAACAGTTTTCAAGTGATGTATGGTAACATGCTTTTCCAAGGGGAAAAAGATTTTTGACAGTTTTAACTTCAGAAGAAAGTAATCTGTGACAAATTAGCTTGAGGCTCCTTCTATGCTTTTCTTCAGTCTGTCTCTGCAACTCATTAGCATCACTTACTTATCTGTGAGTTCTTTGAAGGGAGTCTTGTGTCCCCTTGCCTGTTAGAGACCAACCATTGATGAACACCCTTATAGGCCACTCACTGATTTCCCTTAAATCTGGCTTTCTGAATCAGTTATGGGCCAGTACTTCATTTCATGGTTGTTTTAAAAATAATGTTAGGGACATCATCAGTTTGTGTTTAAACTCGAAAGCAAAATTGGTGCTTTTGACTTAGCACCTGAGCCTTGGATTTCTCAATAAGCAATGCCTTACAGATTTGACAGCCAGATTTAAGACCTAGAGCACATTTCAGATGCTAAGAGAGGAGTGGAAGAGAGTTGCTAAATTCTATCTTCATATCATCTGCTCTAGCACGTTGGTGGAAGATTACCAATGCACTTGAGATTTTAGAAGCTCAGAAAAGGCAAACCCTTACTATTCAACAAAAAGCAGCATGATAAGGGCATTTATTCATACAGTTTTTCATTTGTGTTTATTTTTCTCCTGTTATTGTAACGTGAACCTAAAATCATTATGTATTCTTTAGAAAAAGGAAACCCACCCCTATCAGCACGCTACATGAGAAGCAAATCAAAGTCAGGTCCTGGGGTTAAGAAAAGAGTGTTAAAAGGCTTGTTAAGAATCTCTAATTGCATCATTGACATCATACTGCTTTTTAAAAAACAATCAGAGAAAATTAAGAATAATGAATCAGAAACTTAAACATTACATTTTCCTCATAAGAAATATACTTTTAAAAGGAAGAAAAAGCCTCTCTGAGGGATAGATCCCAAATTGAGTATACTTAGTTTCAACTATGAACTGATACTAACCTAAAGTATAGTTGGATTTTGAACCCAATAATCTGAATGTTTATAACCTTAAGACTACAATACTATTAGCGTGTATCACTTTTGGGGATCAAACTTCCGGATCTTCACAATGGAGAACATATTAAGAATTTTTTTGAAGATTCTTTGAAGCTCAGAATCATTTTAAGTTAGATAACTTCTGTGATCGTAGCTCAACAAATATTTGAGTTATTCTCTGCTTTAACAGGATTTTCTTCAATCCGTATAGAATTGTATATAATTGGAGCCACTTATATTTCCTTACAATTTTTGGTATGGTTCCCAAGAACAAAAAGTACTTAGCTTTTAGTACAGCATTAGTTTTGCTTATATATTTAAATTTTGTATTTATCAGTAATGCATAAGTTTTAAAATATATCTGTCAAATGCTGTGGGATTATGATTTAATCTCCAGAGAATAGTTCTCTATGTGCTAAGATGACAGAGCCGAGTCAATTTCAGGCAGTGTTTGCCTAAGAAATACTCTTACCACACTAAGAAATATCCTGTCCCTGTGTAAGTAAAACTCTTAGGACACTCTTCTTGTGCAGTTATAATTAAAATATGAACAGATCAGCAGCTCCTTTGAATGAAAGTGTTTTTAGAGCAAACTATAGCCCAGGAGCCAAATCCAGGGCTGTTTCTTTCTTATGTCTAAGAATGCTTTTTACAGATGAACATCTATACTAGATTTGATGGTAAGAAACACTACCTTTAAACTTTGGTTACCTGCAAGTAATACAACACTGTATGTTACCTATACTGGAATTGACATTTTTAAAAACTTAATAAAATTTTTTAAAAAGGTGTTTTGTTCCCTTGCCACAAATGAACTCTTCTTCTTACCAGTAGATCTGTATTATAATATAAGTGTTCCCAATTATTATATTTTGAAATTCATGAACAAAACTTTGTCACAGTTATTTTACCTCTTGATATTCAAGTACGTACATAATAGCCTCAATTTTTCCTGTTGGTCACAAGATTAACATATTTGCTTTTTAGCCCTTTACAGAAACAGTATGCCTACTTCTGAGACAAGACGAAAATCTATAGAGATTCCTGCAAAATGGTGAAGAATAGAAACTTGTATATTTATATAGTGCTTGATTGGATCCAGTACCTGATGTTTATTAAACTATGGGCCTGAACAAGCTGCTTCCACTCACTAAACCTCAGTTAATTCATCTCTAAACATGAGTCACTGTGATGTTACAATGGGGTTAATAATAAAATACCTACACTTCATCAGGTTGATACAAAGATTCAATTGCCAGGCTCATAGATCCGAACACTTATATATTATAGCGAAACAAATGTTCAGATGCTAACCCTGGTTTTATATGGAAATTCAACCCTTAGCATGATCTCTGTAAACATATAAGCGAAAACATAATCCTAGAAGCCAAACCTACTCCCAAATACTTCAAGGAAGAATCTGAAGAGCGAGACTTCTCTGTTCAGAGGTGTTTGTTTGCTTGTTTGTTTGTTTGTTTGCTTTTGTCTTGTTTTTCCCTTGGTAATGACTAGGGCTTACTTAGGTTGAACAGTCCATTACTAGCAACTGTATTCTGTGATAAATTGGAAGTATGGATAATTGGGAACCTACCAAACAAGAGGCTTATTGGAAGGGATCCCAGAGTTTTGGATCTGGTTCAGAACACTTGTTATAGAAACTGGATCTCATTAGCCTCCCACACCCAGGAAGTGCCAGGTGGGTTTTCCCAGTAGAAGAGGTCCTAAGTTCCTGTTGCGCTGTTGGAATGGAGGATAGCCCATGAATCCACTAGCTTTCATGTGACATGACTGAGAATCCCCTTCACCTACGTCCTGGACTTACCTGCTGTTGACCTTCTAGTTTGTAGGAAAAGGGGAAGGTACCCTACACCAGAGCTACATGGCTAACTGCCTAGCAAGGGAGTAATGGACCCTGTGCAAAGAAGGAACACTGACACCATTAATGACTTCCTTGGTAGGATCCTTTCCCAAGCATCAAAGGACACTTCATGCCCAAGGAGGGCTGCGGTTGCCTTGGGGATCAGAAGGAGGATATCTCCTCCTGATGCCTGGTGTCAGAAGTACCCAGCAGAGCAGTTGGAGCTCCTGGAGATGGATCTCTTTCCTCTGTCTTCAAAAAGGCAAAAGAGAGGATTCATAAGTGGCTTTCTCTCATTGCAGTGTCGTGTTGTATATTCTGCAGCCCTGAGAAAGGGTTTCAGAGCAAGGCCTGCTTGATCACAGAATAATTCTGTAGCATAAAAGACTAGTAGAATGGAGTGTGTTAAATTACACATGCTTTAACGTTATGATTCGTCGGCACCTAGAAATTTTCATCTCAGTAATAACAACTATTGGATAAAGATTTCTATTTACAATGAAGCATTTTTTGTCTATTGAAAATAAAATGAGACAAGCAGTACAAATTACCTGAAATATTTCACATTGGCATTCCTTAACATCACAAGATAGTGTATCTTCTTAAATGTAAAGAAGATTGAAGATGTGGTTGATGTGTTTTATGGTGTCTGTATTTTTCATAGATGAATAACTTGCTTTTTATGAATATTCCAAAAGCAAATGAGAATCTATTTGCATACCTCATTAATGATCCCTTTTTAGCAAGAGCATGTTCCTAATTTTATATATGCATAAACATGTCTTTTCATCATCTGAATGAAAAATAATATATTTTCTGCCAGAATTTATACTTAGGTACTGGTGTTTGAAAAACATAAATTATACTAAAGATTTGGATATTTGAGAAGAATAAATTACAATGTTGATATTACCTGCATTGTGCTCATAGTACTCTGGACTCTCACTTTCATGTCTCAGTCCTTACATTTCCATCTATTTGATCATCATTTGCTTTAGCTTTATTATTGTTCATATTTTCTTAGCTGAAATGGGAGAAATATGATGTTAATAAATAGTGTTTAATTTTCAGATTTTGATAACATGTTTTTTTGTACACTTAATTTCTACTCATGGGTAAGGGTTTCTCTTATTAGTCTTTTGTCTTATGTATACTTTGTGGTTTTTTAATTTTTTTTACATTTATTTATTTTTGAGAGACAGAGAGACAGAGTGTGAACAGGGAGAAGCAGAGAGAGAGAGAAAGAGACACAGAATCCGAAGCAGGCTCCAGGCTCTGAGCTAGCAGTCTGCACAAAGCCTGACGCGGGATTCGAACCCAAGAACCTTGAGATCATGACCTGAGCCGAAGTCAGACGCTCAACCGAATGAGCCACCCAGGCACCCCTACTTTTGTTTTTATGATCTAACATGCCACAGCTGAGCAAAACCAGGATCCACAAATGTCTCAGCTACTGCCTTGAAGTTGCACACTCTTACTTAAAAAGAGAGAAGAGTAACTGCAAGTATTAGTGAACTTCAATGAAACATGATTATGTTTAAAACAAGACTAATAAAAATTACATGAAGGGAATGGACCTGACTTCATTTTTTCCCATATATTTATTTAAAGGATTTATTGAATGGCCACCAAAAATACATAACTGAATAGGCAGCTCAGCCCTCTTGAACTGAAATAAAAGTCAATAAGTAAAAATGGGATGTGTTATCATAGAGGTATGCATGTGGGGTATGAAAGTTCATAGAGGATCATTGATTTTTATGATTAGAGAAACTTCTCAGAAGAGGTGTCCTATGAATTGAGCTGATAGTAAGTATGAGTTTCCCAAAAGAGGAAGGTCATTTCCTCTGGAGCATGTGTGGAGATCCAGAGAACAGCACAAATGTTTTTAGGACTTCATATTTTGAATAGCCAACAGTGAACCTGAACGTACAGGCTGGAAACTCAAGAACTTGTATTTGTCTCAAAATTCAGGAGAATTTTGAAGTTTAACAATGGGATAACTAATAAATTTGTTTTAATTTTGTGTCATAGTGAGATTTGTGTTACTTTTACTTCCTTGGTATTCTTTTATTCATTCGGGATATGTTCATAGAATTCAATATGTACGAGCTCCCCAGCACTGGTTTTTTAAAATTAGGACAACTGGACATATGGGGTTAAGTGACTAGCCCATAGATCACAATTCCAGGTGGTTAAAAGCACTAGAAGAATTTCTCAGTTTTTAGATAAATATTCAGTGCAGTTGAACATGGGACATTTTCCTGTACTACCTTTGTCTTCCCAAGATAATAGTGACTAGTTTAATGAGATACTTAAATAAACCATTTACAGTTACAAAATGTACAGGTCCAAATTGGGATGAATTTAGATAGTAATGGGTTAAACATGTAGTCTATACAAAAAAAAAAAAATACACGCAGTATGTGTCAGCTTCTTAGAAAGAGGGTGTCAACCTCTTACAGGTGATCATCAATTAGATGACATGTCAGCTCCAAGTGGCAGCTATTTCTGTCTTGGGTGCAGAAAATCATGATGAAAATGCCTTATGTACTAGTGATCCCATTTGACTCTTAGGAATTTTCCTTATGAACGTGTCACTTTTAGATGCTGTCCTGTAGCAACACCTTTTTAACCAGTATAAATTCAACAGGCATTCAGAGAAAGGAAATGCCATCGAAGGAATAGATACAGTATCGATTCAATTAACTCTACTACACAAAAATGCTTAGGTCCATACTTAGTTCACAATTTGTGAAGTGGAATATTAATAGCTGTTTCTAAAACACCCTGCTCAAGACAGCCCTAGACAGAATGTATTATATTGCCTTGAGGAGCAGTCAGGAAAGAAACCTAACAACATAAAGTATTTTAAGGGGATATATACAAACAATATAAAATTACGGTGTTAATTTCAACTGGAGAGATTTAGTGACAGTGAAGGGGAGGGAGAAGACTTCTTCACTCATCTTTTTAAAAGAAAAGATTCCCTGCCCTTCCTTTTATCTCTTACCCTTTCTTTTTGTCATAGATTTCTTTTGCAAACTGAAACAAAGGATTATTTATAGCGCTGAACTCCCGGCCCTCCTCTAGCTTGCCCATCTCTTCTCTCCCCTGAAGATGATGCATATTTTTGTCATGTACTTCTCCTGTGTACAACATACACAAATAAGTTTATTATTGCTATGTACATTTTTGTCTATATATTTTTATTGAAGGATAATTAACATACAGTGTCATATTAGTTTCGAGTGTACAATATGATGATTTGACAATTCCACAAATTACTTAGTGCCATCATGAGAAGTGCATTATTAATCCTTTATCTACTATCCCAGTAGGTTTAATATTGTTATGTATATTTTATGTCCATAAGTGGTATGATACTGTTTTATTCTTCACATTTGTGTCTTTAACTCAACATGCTACAAATTTGTTATGGACTAGCACATTTTATTGGTATATGTTATTTATACATAAATATTAGGGTGAGCTTAATCATCCTTTTCTTTGCTGGTGTCACCTACACGTTTGTGCTATTAGTCATAGTGGTGTTGTAGCTGTGTTGTACTGTCTCCTGGCACATGCATGTGACAGTTTCTCCAGAGAGACATCACGGCTGGAGCTAATTCATGAGACAGGTTTGTGGAAATTAATAGGCATCTGTTCTGCAGGCAAGAAACCCCAAACCAGGGTGCGTGACTTGCTGTGCACAGCAGAAGACAAACTTGTTCTTCTAGGTTATCTTTGCTAAGTCCTCTCATCTCAGACACAACTGGGTGGCTCTGATGGTCTAAAAGTAAGATCACTTGGTCACAGGGAATGAAATCTACAGATTTCTCTTCGGCATCTTTGTATCAGTTACGCTCCCTTCAGTTGGGTTTAATAGCTTAGGATTTCCCACATCCTTTTGAAACTTCTGTATCGTCAATTGCTTTTCGGGGTCCATTTGACAGAGGTGAAATTGTGTATTACTGTTGCCATAATGAATTGTTTCTAGGACACTTGTGAAGAGAGGTCTGTCCATGCATATGCCCAGACTTTGTATGGTCTTTCTCTTTTTAATGGGGCTTTTCTTCCCTTCCCATAAAGAAGTTTTAAAATTTTAGCATACACATGTTTAGTAAACTTTTTTGTAGTTTAGCCTTATTATGTAGACTACCTGGAGTACATAATCATTCTGGGACTCTGCCAAGGGGCAGCATCAACCTAGAAGTTGCCAGGTCATGCCAGCCTCTCATTCAAAACGCATGAGCTCATTCGGGCCTCACAATCATGATAATACATATGGTAATCATTTTCGGTTCAATACCATTGCGTCAATAATAACGAAGTATCTAGCTAGCTACTGTGAAAACATAAAACAGGCCACAGCAAACCAGAGATAAATAACGGATGAACCTAATTTTAAATGTACATTTTCAATTATGAAGATGATAAAATCATAGGTAAATATTTTTTTCATAATCTTTGGAATTCAGAAATTTTTAATCAAATTTTAGAGGTGACTTGGAGAGCATAAATAAATCATGATAGATTTGAGTTTATGAAAAAACTTTCATATGACAGAGCACTGTAAGAATGAAAATAAACAAAACTAAGGACAAAGATGATAAATTTTCTGAGACAGATATGCCCTACAAAGCATTAATATTTTCATTACGTAAAACTATTTCTAAACTGAAAGTATTACTTTATTATAATTTATATTATACAGTAAACATTCACTTAACAGTTATTTATTGACAATGTTGGATGAGGATATGAATAAAATAGTTCTCATATCCAGTACTGTTGACGATGTAAATTGGTATAATTTATGTTTTAAAAATATACTCTGACTGCAATGTAGAATGAGTTGTTAGTATTGTATGCAAGATTGAGTGTATTAAGGACTTTCATCAAGTTATGTTTATGCTAGCTCCGAACTGGAAAGAACTCAAACTGTGATTAGAAAATGTGGTTAGGGGCGCCTGGGTGGCTCAGTCGGTTAAGCATCCAGCTTTGGCTCAGGTCATGCTCTCACGTTTGTGGGTTTGAGCCCTGCATCGGGCTCTGTGCTGACAGCTCAGAGCCTGGAGCCTGCTTCTGATTCTGTGTCTCCCTCTCTCTCTGACCCTCCTCTGCTCACACTGTCTCTCAAAAATAAATAAAAAACATAAAGAAAAGAAAATGTGGTTAAACTGTTCTATATTAAGGAACTAGGATACTATAGACTGTTATAAATGATACTGTACATCAGAAATCTCCCTGATACATTTTTGAGTTGGAAACACTGAGCTATTACCTTCTATTTTTTAAAAAAATTATACTTAAAATATTTACATATTAAAATTAATATATATCTGACCATATAAATTGTATGTAATGTAACATTAAATGAATATATAAGCATACTTAAATAAAATTAAATATATATCCATATAAAATCTCCTTCATTGAACTAGTTTGACATAGTAAAATGCAAAAAGAAAACTACTTTGGGACACCTTGGTGGCTCAATCAGATAAGCATCCGACTCTTAGTTTCAGCTTAGATCATGATCTCATGGTTTGTGGGTTTGAGCCTCGCACTGGGCTCTGTGCCGGCAGCACAAGCCTGCTGGGAATTCTCTCTCTCTCCTCTCTCTGACCCTTACCTGCGCACACGCGTTCTTTCTCTCTCTCAAAATAAATAAATACACTGGGGGGGGGGGGGAAGGAAGAACATTACTTTGTTGTTTTTTTTTTTCAGACCACTGCTTCGATCACATCCTATCATCTGTTCAGTGGCTTTGGATGACATTTTTGACAGATGCTGTGTGCATGATTCCAGTTCACATCAGCAAACAGGTGAAACAGGTGTCCTAGTGAACACTGAAAGAAGGCTCATGAGAAGATGGGGTTGCAGAGATCGCGGTAAGAGTGAGGAAGCCAAGAAGAGAAAATGAAGCACTCAGGGAAGGAATGTTGGATACGAATGCCAGCGGTAGGTATGCCTTCAGAGAAAACACATGCATTACCCATCCCTCCCCAGTAGAGGGTGTCAGTGAAATAAAAGGCTTAAGTTCTATTTCTTTTTCTGATGTCCTGCTGATGTGGAGCCCTACTTGGATGGACACAATCAGAAGTCAAAGGACACAGGGGGTGGGGGGGCAAGGAGATGCAATGTACTGGGGTCAGCATTCTGGGTAAGGAACAGAAAAGAAGAATGGATCAGAAAGTACAAACCTAGAATAACCAGTATAGTGTAGCTTCAGGGTAAATTTCAGACAATAAAATAATATCATTTTCAAATTTAAAAGTCCAGTCTAGTCTATAGAAAAACTTGAATTTCACATTTAGCTTAAGGCATTGCCTCTGGCTTCTCTAGGGATGGATCCAAATTGTAGGGCGGGGATGTGGGCGGGGCGGGGGGGGGTGAGGTAGGGGATATGAATAGAAGAAAACAGGATTTTTTTTCTTAATATTCTTCTTGTCCTTCCTAGACTGATAAGTGCTTTCTGTCATGGCAAGCCTCCAAAATGATCATTCATTTATGGGCTATTTGTGGGCTCATTGGGAACGTTCACATCATGAATGGTGTTCTTTCACATCGACTACGCACTCCCTTGCTGCCGTTTTGAGATGTCCCTCAGCTTCTGTCCTTTGGTGATATCAGAGTATTAGTGGCTTTCTATATAGGTCACTCATCTGAGTCATCTATTCCTCTATTTTAAAACTCTAAGTTATAGAAAATTGATGTAAAGCAAATGATTCATGTTCATAGAAATGCAGACTGTGTCCCGTGAAGTGCTATTGATTATTGCCCTCAGTTGTCGCCAGTTTTGTATCTCTTAAGCAAATGAATTTCAGCATTTTTGTTGGGGTTCGAGGTTTTTCTGTTCTTTGGATTCTTTCTTAAACCCGTTGTAACCACTTACAGATGCCCTCATTAGCAAATGTGCTAAAATCTTTGATATGTTTTGGTTTTACATGAAAGCCATGGTTTTACCTTTGTTTCTGTAAATATTCTTTATCAAAATGATAAGACCTTTCTTTCCTAGCATCTGCTTGCTCCGCCAGGCAACTCTTGGTGGCGAGGGCCCTTCCAGATGACTTACTTATCCATGTCTGACAACTTCCTCCTGGTTTGTGGGAACTCAAACACCCATGACTGATCCAAAGGCAGTAGTACCACGGTGCTAACTCCTACTCTCTCTCTCCTCATTCTGTAGTTCAGAAGAGCTACAGACACATGTGGGCCAGACAGGAAACTATTCACATGGTTTTCTTAAAAGACATGCACCATTTCTCAAACTCTTTTATCTGTTATCTTTTTTTATCTCCTAGAGAGGGAAACAGAGACACTGCAGTACTGTTTATAGATTACAAATTCCTACGATCACCCCACCCCTGCCACTCTCCCCAATTACTTAGTCCTCCCTTTGAGGGGCTTTCAGGAACAGTTTGCAATTGCTGCAGACTGCATTGCCTGCCTGCGAAGCAGCCTCTGGTAGGCAGAATAGTATGCAAGCTTCTTGGGAGTGCTTTCAACACATAGGGTGGAGCAAAGGGAGAAGGATTTGGGGTGGGGAAGGGTTTACCCATGATGCAGTCACAGCAAAGGCCTCAAAAGATTCTTTGGAGAGTTCTAAAGCTTAGAAGGTCATTTAGAGTTGTCTGAATTTGATGCATGAAGGCTGGTCCTTTTAAAATCCTTCATCAGCCTATGGTGGGATATGGATTGCCTCTGGGAAGGAGAAAATATCAAGTTTGTTTAGCCAAGTAGAAGTTGTGGAGAGTCACTGAGGTTGCCAAACCCCAGAATTAGGTGTTTTGGTCCTGGAGTAGGAATCTGGCCTGGGGGCGGGCAGGCATGGGGGAGGGGGAAGAGTGTGTATCTACTCAGGAATCATAGTGCAGTATACTCAACACCTTGTAGTCTGTTAAAATTCATGTGGAGGCATGTTAGTCTATGTTCTCAGCATCCTTGGGATTTACCGCATATGTACCAGATAATAGGAACTGCCTCACTCAACATGCAACTGTGCGTAATATACATACATAGCTGAGTATGTAGATAACGTTTTAAAGCATATAGAGATATTTTAAAAATATATATTACCACTGTGTAACTCTATGTAGTGAAATTTTAGGAGAATTCTATTTTCTTACCTTTTTTTTTAAGTTTTATGTTAGTCTTGAATTTCTTAATTTTTTAAATATTTTTATTTATTATTGAGAGACAGAGCATGAGCATGGGAGGGGCAGCGAGAGGGGGAGACACAGACTCTGAAGGAGGCTCCAGGCTCTGAGCTATCAGCACAGAGCCTGGCGTGGGGCTCAAACCCACAAACTGTGAGATCATGACCTGAGCCGAAGTCAGATGCCTAACTGACTGAGCCACCCAGATGCCCCTAGTCTTGAATTTCTTGAATGCTGTCAGTAAAAAATCAGGACGTAAAGGCTATGAATTTTAAAAAAATAAACAAGCAAGCAAACATACAAGTAAGAAAAATAAACCCAGAGTCCACTTTAGTTCATGAAAGAACGTATTAAAGTATATTCAGTATCTCTTGGCTCCAGGGTGAAGACATCACCACCACTGCCCCTGGGCAAAGACACCAGGAATTGAATTGCCAGCACTGGCACAGGACACCATGACTTCTGGGGTAGAATGGGTGCCTTCACCATCATACTTGCCTGAAAATTGATTCTACATGGAAACAAGCTGGCAAAACAGTTCTGTATGGGTGTGTTTGATCAACACAGTCTATGTTACATGTCTACACCCTAGTTTTAAATTTTTTTTAATGTTTTATTTATTTTTGAGACAGAGAGAGACAGAGCATGAGCAGGGAGGGGCAGAGAGAGAGGGAGACACAGAATCTGAAGAAGGCTCCAGGCTCTGAGCTAGTTGTCAGCACAGAGCCTGATGCGGGGCTCGAACCCACGAATGTGAGATCATGACCTGAGCCGACTGAGCCATCCAGGCGCCCCTATACCCTAGTTTTATGTCTCTATTTTCAGCATGCAGGATTTAAAAGCAGAGAAGTCTTCAAAATAGGGAGTATTAAAAAAGTGACTAGTAGTCAGAAAACATAACAAGTGACCATTACCATATACTTTCAATATAATTAGAAAAAAGTAATCTTTACATAGAAAAGATAAAACTTTTGACACTCATGTCTAGACTTCTAACTTCCTTTCTATAAGCCTGTTGCTTATGCTTCAAAAGTGATTTTTAAAATACATTTGAAATCTAATAAAGCCAGCCTGTGTTTACAGTACTGTTTCAGGTTCTAAGGCTAGTTTTACCCTTTTGGGAAAATAGGAATAATCATATCAGTTATGAAATGTTGTTTGTGTTCTAGAAAATGATTATGAAGTGACAGACTTGTAGTAGTCATTGGTTAAGCAGTAGTTAAGTATCATTAATGTTACCAGTATCATTGTTAAGGCTCTATTGATATCAGGTGGGTAAGCAATCTCTCTCTCTCTGGTAATAATATTATTTTCTACATACACATTTAATGCAGAGAAAAAGTGTTGACTATTTTCCTGTAGGTTTTCCTATCCTCAGATCCTCAGAATACATATTGCTCTTTTTATAAGGTTCTTTGATTTTCAGCTTGCTGAGAACGGTGTCACACCTACACATTGTCCCTGTCATTGGCCATTCCGTTCTTTGTTCATGGAACATTTCCCCTTGGTTCTCCTGGCAATAATTGTTAGCATTCATTCCCCTGAATAATAACACCTTGATCATGAAGCACATAGTTTACAATGAGAAGAATATAATGCCCTTGAGTAAAATTTCTAAACTAATTAAATATTGTTTCTTGTTTTTAAAATCTTAGAACTAAAATTTCCAAAGATCATACACCATGAAAATATTCTAGGGAGGCTTTTGTAGGATGGAATATTCCTGTATATATTCATCAAAGATGACTCACTTCGTTTCACACAGAAATCCATGTTCATCAAATTGCTTTATAGAATCGACAGGGTTGCCTGTGTGGCTCAGTCAGTTAAGTGACTGACTTGGGCTCCGGTCATGATCTCATGGTTCGTGAGTTAGAGCCCCACGCAGGGCTCTGTGCTGACAGCTCAGAGCCTGGAGCCGGCTTCAGATTCTCTCCCTCTCTCTGCCCTTCCCCCACTTGCTCTCTCTCTCTCTCTCTCTCTCTCTCTCTCTCTCTCCCTTTTTTTCTCTCACACACACACAAAAGTAAAATAAGTCAACATTAATTTAAAAAAAAAAGACTACATATTTAAGTTGTATCTTTACCTGAAATCTTTCGTATTTCATTGAAGAAATCATATTTTGGCAGTGGCTAAAGTGAACAAAAAAGAGGGCTCTACGATTTAGGAATTATGTCTTGCTTTTCTCCTCTCATAACATTTGACACCTTCTATTAAATCAGATGGTTAACGATTCACAGCACCATACGCTTCGGGAAGGCGGGCGGAGCTCCTGCACAGCCTTTCCCAGTCTCCCGGCACAGTTGAGTCTAGACTTGACTCTAAAGAGTATCTGAGAGGCTGCCCTGAATTGACAATGAAGTATTTTCCAGGTCCATGGGAAATCATTGTAAATATTGTTTTCAGGAATTGTCAAATATTTCTTCACTCCCATGTAACACTCCTTTCTCAGCTGTAGTTTTTTATTAGAAGGTAACAAGGGATTGAAAATACAGATGAGATACTGTTTTCTGAACATCTTCCTCCTAGCTCATCCCATTTCTTTGGGAACACCTGATTAGTTTCAGTGATAGTAGGTAACATCAGGATACTTCCACGTACGATGAGGTCTGTGGTCCTCAGGCTGGAGTTTCCTTCTATGTAATGAGACCACCAGGAGGTTACATCAGGCAGTCAGAACCAAAACACGCAGTTTGCTTTCATTGGCTAAAAGAGCAAAATCAGGCCTATAAAAGGTTTGCAGTACAAAGAAATGTATTGATGGTTTTTGCAGGATCAGCATCATTTATGTTTTATGAGTTGGAGGCAATTCAACATTATACCTACAACAGACTAAAATATTTCCCTTTTACAATGTTTAATGGAGTGGAAATAAAATGGGTAGAACTTCACCTGGTATGTACGAAACTGAGCATATACCTGGGTTTGCCTTCGGTGTGTGCCATTTTGGTGAAAATCATGAATTTCATGTATCCTGAGGGGAAAAAGAAACTAACTCAAAGGATTAAACAGTAGGCAATATTTCCTCCACCCTATGTGGCTAGATTTTGAGATATGCAATGGGTGGCAATCTGATCGAGGTTGCATTTTCTAGAATTCCTACTGCATGTATATGGGTTATGGATTATAGAAGCATCTATAATGTTTTATATGACATGTAAGTGTAGCAATATGAAAACTTTTACTATGAACACTGTTGACACCTGACCAGAATGACATCCCACGTGTACATTCACACAATGCAGGATACTGTCTGTAATTTGCTCATTAAGCCAGTCTGAATGAAGTTTTGCCTCATAATTGTTCATAACCATGAGAAAGGCAACATCCTTTCACATAAATATAGAGACACTAAAACTGAAGACTTCTTACATTAGAAGGACTTCTAGCAAATATCATGACTCAAGGGATTGGAACTTGGGGGGGAGCATGATGCAAGAAAATTTGATAAATTGAGAAAATAACACTTTATGATACAGAAAGCACAAAACTCGTGTCTTAGCAGAATAGGGAAGACACTGCAATGTGTGACAAATACATTGTTAATCATTCAAACTGCTTAAAAGCTTATATATTTGAGGTAATAATTTAGGATAATGTCTATGTTTTATTTTAATATTTCTTTTTCTTGTTGAAAGTTCATAAATTCTTGAATACATTTATCAGATCTTATCATCATTCTACTGTTTTAAGAAAAATTAGGAAAAAAATGTTT
This sequence comes from Mungos mungo, assembly GCA_004023785.1. NCBI lineage: Eukaryota > Metazoa > Chordata > Mammalia > Carnivora > Herpestidae > Mungos > Mungos mungo. The sequence goes on along the minus strand of PISW01008651.1, from coordinate 1,846 downwards.
CAGTTGTCCCTCGTGGGACAAATCAAACCACAAGTGAACGTATGGGTGAATGGTCAGACTCACACCAAATATGTTAAGTTGGTGAGAGAGAGTTCACTAAAAAGTGGGTCCTAAAGGCAGTTAAGACTGAGAAAAGGATATACAGTTTCAGATTTCTCACTAATATCCTTTATTTTCCTCCAAATTAGGATTATCTTGATTTAAAATCTTGCCGTTCTATTTTGCATTCTTATTTTTTCACTCATCTGTTGACTCCTTAAAACTGATTTAGTACTTAAATATATTTTTCCAAAAATCTATAAACAATGAAGCTAAGTATGTTGGTATCCAATATGGTGCTGTATCTCCATCACTAAATGCCATGTCTGCTTTATGAGTGGGTGGTTTACAACTTATTACAGTTTAGATTAATATTACATAGTTTTATTGCATTATTTACAATATATTTATGAATTACCTCACTGTCATTTATGAATTATATTTTATATTTATATAATCTGCAGTAAAAGTATAATTATCATGAACATATTAAAATACCTTGGATTTTAGATAGATCTCTTTAAGCAAATTCTAACTATAAAAATTTATGTCAACGTAAGGGAGAAAAACTCACAAGACAATCATTATTCAGAATTCTTGGTCTTTTAAACGTTATTAAAAATAGATGATATTGATTGGTTGAGCCGTTGAAGAGCTGTACTGTACACATGAGGTTATGTTATTGATGAAGGATGCACATATTAAGGTAAAAGAGAAGCAAACTGCTGCATTGTTTTTCTGGGTGTCAGTTTCTGAACCCAGGGTGACAGACATTGAAGTCAAAAAGACACATTAGATGAGAAATTGCAAGCATGAACAGAGTGATCAATGTAGTGACTCGTGGCTACCTGGCCAAAACACAATGCAAAAGAGAACTCCATCTGTTCACTCTTAATAAATGGGGTTTTCTGCCTAGCAGGGATTATTGGATCTTTAAGAATATTTTAGATAGATGGGCGCCTGGGAGGCTAAGTCAGTTAAGCATCTGACTTCGACTCAGGTCCTCATCTCACGGTTTGTGCGTTCAAGCCCTACATCAGGTTCTGTGCTGACAGCTCAGAGCCTGAAGCCTGCTTCAGATTCTGTGTCTCATTCTCTCTCTGCCCTTCCCCCACTTGTGCTCCAAAAATAAAGGAAAAAAAATTAAATACATAAATAGAACAACATATTTATTTTAGATAGAGGTTTTTAGGGTATTCAGCTACCATTGAAACCCCTACAAAAAACCCTGGGAAGATAGTTGGCAGGGAAAATTGGGGAGAGGAATTAGATCTAGAAGAATAAAGTATTAATATCTATATTTAAAAATTGCTGTGCTTTTGGGGATTTTTTGGAATTTAGATTAAGAAGTCTCCAGTGGGATACTATTGTAGATCTTAAGCTGCCATAAAAGATTCTGTACTATACAGTTCTTGCAGAGGTAGGCTACTTTTGCTTATTTTTGACACTAGTAAAAACATTTTTAACAAGAGGCTCAATCTTCGGTTTTTGTCCATTGAAATATTTTCTGTAGTAATAGAAAGATAATCCTACCCTAACTGTTTTGAAGGACTCTGATGTCTTTAACTTTAAATCAATCCATATTTCTGATTTGGTATTATTTGTAATAAAGATTTTAAAATTCTTTTTCACATATTTTATTCTTTCTGTTTTCCTACCAAAATATATGCTAAGGTGTTCACATATACTGATAATATGCCTTAGCTCTATCTTATATTATTGGATTGATTTTTCCTTTTTAAATGTAAACTGTTGTAAATATAAACACCCTGAAATTACAGTTACAAAAATGAGTGCATTATTTAAT